>CAUYPK010100223.1:0-30913 GCA_963574355.1 Loris lydekkerianus | reverse complement strand
TTTTTTTTTTTTTTTTTTTTTTTTTTTTTTTTTTTTTTTTTTTTTTTTTTTTTTTTTTTTTTTTTTTTTTTTTTTTTTTATTTTTTTTTTTTTTTTTTTTTTTTTTTTTGCAGTTTTTGGCCGGGGCTAGGCTTGAACCTGCCACCTCCAGCATATGGGGCTGGTGCCCTACTCCTTTGAGCCACAGGCACCGCCATGACCACATATGTCTTGGTTGAGACCTGCCTGTATTGTTTATAATAAACTTGCCTTGCATATTATACTGTGTTAGATAAACACTCTTAGAAACATATGGACAACATTCAAGAGTGGGTTCAACTTTTCTTGGACTTAAGGAAACTAATCATAAAGTTATCCTAAGCTCCCCGATTATCAGCCCTCATGAGTAGTTAATACTAGCTTTTATGCTAGAGATGACTCTGCACTATCATGATCCCCTCTAAATGTTAAAGAAAATTGCCCAGACAGTGTGCAGTGACCTGCAAAAGACAGTGGGCAGGCGTATCACCCTGAGGAGTCTGAGCATTGATCTCTGCGGAGGCGAGTGTAGTTAAGAGACTTGCCTTCTGATGGCCACTGTCAGCCAGTCATCGTATCACCTACAGAATGTGTCTGAAATCAACAAACTGCTGGGAGAAGAGAGCAGCATGTTCTCTTCTGAGGTTGCCCAGGGCAAGGGAAAATGAGAGTTGCTGTTCAATAAATATAAAGTTTCAGTTATATGAGATGGATAAGTTCTAGAGATCTGTTGTACAACATTGTAGCTATAGTCGATAATACTATGTCATACACAAACGTCTTTTAAGAGGGTAGATACCATACTAAGAGTTCTTTGTAGATAACAACAAAATAATTAAAAAAAAAAAAAAAACTGGGGAAAGGGGAGAGAGAGGGGAGGGAGGGAGGAAGATGGATGGAGGGAGGGTAATTGGTGGGACCACACCTATGGTGCATCTTACAAGGGTACATGAGAAATTTACTAAGTGTAGAATATAAATGTCTTAACATAATAACTAAGAAAATGCCGTGAAGGCTGTGTTAACCAGCTAGATGAAAATATTTCAAATAGTATATAAAACCAGCACATTGTACTCCATGATTGCATTAATGTACACAGCTATGATTTAATAAAAAAAAAATGAAATGAAAAAAATAAAAATAGGATAATGGCTTTGACTTACAAAACACTGACATATTTGTGAATGGGAATATGATGACATTGAGTGAGGTAGAGTTATTCTGAGATTTTAAAATCCCTAGGTGAAGGAAATGAACTAGTATCCGTCTAGTAAAGTTTCTACTCATTACAATGACATCTGAATTCTTGGGTATAGATTTAAGAACACAGACGTTCCTCACTAGCATAAGGAGATTAATAATAAAATATAACACACAGGGTTGTGATCAGGATTAAATAAATTAATATACATGCAGGACTTAGAACATTTTGGCATTGATGTAAGAACCCAACCAATGTTAAATAATTTTATTTATAGAGAATACCACACTCTGAATGACTATACCCTTCCCTGGTATGCAAACCATAGCTTGCATACTGCTATTTTTTCTCCTGTACCCTGATTTTCTTTCTCTCTCTTGCTTTCTTTCTTTCTTTCTTTCTTTCTTTCTTTCTTTCTTTCTTTCTTTCTTTCTTTCTCTCTTTCTCTCTTTCTCTCTTTCTCTCTTTCTCTCTTTCTCTCTTTCTCTCTTTCTTCCTTCCTTCCTTCCTTCCTTCCTTCCTTCCTTCCTTCCTTCCTTTCTTTTTCTCTTTCTTTCTTTCTTTTTCTCTTTCTTTCTTTTTTCCTTCCTTCCTTCCTTCCTTCCTTCCTTCCCCCCCCCCTTTCTTTTTTTCCAATTCCCATTTATTTTTGCCTCTTGGAGCAATATCATCTTTTCAATATGAAAAAAAGCAGCGAGTTCAACACAAAATAGAAAACTGAAGTATAGGATAGGACAAAACCAAACCTAAGGAGACAAAAAGCAAACAGCAGAAGGAAGAAATGAGATGTTGCAAAAACCAGAGGGTGTCCTGTCCCCTTCTCTGGGAAACGAAATGACCCATTTAGGTGGCAATACATACCTTCCCACCTAAAGTACTCTGATTTTCAATTCTTGGAAATACACCAACTTCTTTTGCATGTACGTATATGACGGTCCCTCTAGACCAGCGGTTCTCAACCTGTGGGTCACCACCCACAGGAACCGTATGAAGGGCTGCACATTAGGAAGGTTGGGAACCTCTGCTCTAGACTGAATGCCTCTTCTCTCCTGCCTGCCCATCTGCATGTCCCCAGCTACATCTAGTCCTTTGACTCCCTTCCTCTTTCTCATGTTTTTAAAGGAAAATAATTTGAGAACATAATATGCTCAAGGCAGTCGATACAGAACTGAAAGTACATTAATGAGTATGATGATACGTAGACCCTGCTCTCCTGTTCCATTTTAGGGAGCACTATAGACAACGATTAAGAAATCATATCAATATATGTGGAGCCAAAACTATGATACGTTCTCTAAGAAGAGATGACTGAAATCAACCTGGTAAGAAGGACTGTTACTGACGCCCACCAGGAGGTGACAGCAGAAAGCAGACTTACTGGTTTGATGTGCTATAAACGCAGCAAGAAGGAGAAAGATGGAAGAGGTTTCCAATCCAGTGGCAACCGTGCTGTTTTGTGTTGTAGGAGGGGCCGTGGAATATAGGGGAGTAAAGGGAAACAGAGAAAGACGAGGAGGCTGGAGTTGGGGTGAGTTAGAGGGAAGATTGAAAAGGGCAGCGCCTGTGGCTCAAAAGAGTAGGACGCTGGTTGGAGGTGGGGGGTTCAAATCCAGCGTCAGACAAAAACTGCAAAAATAAATAAATAAATAAAAGATCGAAAGGAAGACATGTAGGGCTTTGTAGAGTACCATAAAGAAACTTACTTTTCTTTACATGTAGAATGGGGAGCCCCTGAGTGTGTGAAGGTAGGGAGCGAGTACAGTTAGATTTACCAATAAAAAATATTGTTTTGGCTACTGTCAGATGAAGGATTAATCAGAACAAAACAGAAATTGATACAGAGATGAAAATAATAGCAAGTTAGATCATTAGGACTTACTGATAGTCCAGGTGTTAGTCAAGATGATGAAATCAAACAGTGCTGTCTGCAGTATCAAGCTGCTGTAACCATGCAGCTGAGAGAACCCCTTCCTGTGATGACCAGGTGGGTGGACGGACCCATCTGGGCACCTGGCAGGAGAGGGTGCAGACTTGTCTTAAATGGTTTGTCTTTTCTGACACTTAGAGAAATTTAACAGGCCAATAAATAGAGGCCCACCTTGTATCCTTGCTAGATCATACTTGTGTGTCCTGTCCTACTAATTCCATCTTGAGTCTGTCTCCTTATTACACATTACACTTACTCTTGACTTCCTTGTCTTTGTATTTGGTTTTTTCATTCTATTTTTTCTCAACTAGAAGGATTTTTCAAAAGAATCCAGTTAATTCTCATGCTTCAACTCCTTTCTTCTCTCCCTCTGTCCTTCATTAAGTGGTAATTAAGGTTCAAGACTGATGCCAGCAGCCCACAGGACAGCCAGTTTACTAAATGAAATTCGGGTGACAGTTGAGCTTTTGGAGGCCAGTGTTATGGATAGAATTCAGATAGTTACATAGCATTACTCAGCCTCTTCCAAACAATACACCAACGACTAACGCTGACAACCAAATAAGAAAACTGGGCAAATAAATAATGTTGGCAGAATAATAAAAATAACCAGTAGAGGCAGAAAGAAGAGATTAAGTGGGACTCGACTCTACTTCAAAGCTCACCCAATTGATAAAGAGAAAATAAAACATTTATTCTTCCTCTTTGAAAGGGAAGATCTTCTGAATTGTACATTCTCTGAAATCACAGGAAACAAGTAAGTTAATTTCAGTGTCTAGTGTTGTACCTGATTTGAGACAGTTTTACTCCATGTACATTTTTAATAAACTTCAGTTAATTTTTTATGTTTTGTGAACTTCAAGAATAAGCATTTAGGTATTGACATTTTGGTGTTGTTCCTTCAGTTTTAATGCTATAGTGAATTAGAAGCTGTAGTCTGGGTTAATATCTTTATTTTGTTTTATGTTGTTGGTTTTGTTTTTGTGTGGGTTTTGTCTTCTTAGTATGTTCTGAAATTGATGAGATGAGCTAGAATCATCATGAGAGCTCCTAGCATGTTTGAAATGTCTCCTACATGCAGGAGAATGAAGGACGGCACAGTGAGGGACATCTGGGTTCTTCATGCCCAGCCTCCCGGCTCGAGAGGATGACCATCAGATCATGAACCTGAAAACCCACATCCATCCATTTTCACCAGTTCACATTAACTGGATTGTTTATGTTGGACACGTTAATTTTATTTCCCTGTTCAAAGACACTGGGATATATGGGTTATTTTTTAATTTATTGTAGCTATATCCAATACTAATTAATATGCATCTGATGGGAGCATTTGCATCATGAAAGGGCTTAGTGTCACCAGAAGGAAGGCAGGGGAAGAATGTCTTCCCTATTTTTAGAGAATGGAGTCAGCAGAGGCTGAACCCTCAGCAGCGAGCTTCACATGCACGGAAACCGGTTTATTCATCAAACTCAAGTTTTTGGTGAGAGCAATAAATAAATCTATTCACCCCTCATCTTCAGAGGGTACCTGCGGTGCCCTGGGAAATGACTTCAATAATTGTATCCTGACTTTTTTGCTTCAACTAGCACACCGAATATTAGTCCCCGTGGAACTTCTGCAATTACTAACTGTCATGTGAAAATTTCCACCATTTTTCACAGGAAAAATAGAAAAAAATGTATGTCACTGAGTTGCTTAATGTGACAACTGACAGGTAGGTGAAAGCAAAAAGAGCAGGCTTTGGGCTCAGATGACAGAACCACTGGGGAGGGAGAGGATGAGGATCAGGAGGAGAGTATTAAGATCACGAGGAAGCTCAGGCTTTATAAATGTTATCCCTCTCCCCTGTTCTAAATCACATTGATCATTTAGGATTAGGAGCGTTCACTGAGTATGAATCATTTGTTAATGGGTCTTTACCACAGTATTTAGGCTAAGAGATAAATGCAAAAAAATAAAAACCACCCTTGAGCTATGGGGAAAACTCCATATTTGTTTTTCCTTTTTTAATGCTTTTTTTTTTGGAGGGGGAAGCTAGATTTCCCTTTCAGCACCTGCATTGGGCTACAGTGTAATTATACCCGGAGGCCAAAATTACATTGTTTAACTAGGCAATTTAGAACTTGGATAAAGTAAACCAAATCCCATCTCTTGTCAAATATGTAAAAGAAACACCATTTTCTGATGACAGCTCCAGTTCCAAATGTCGTATAAGGGCAATTTGAACCTCAGGTTTCCTGGGAACCTTGTTGGGTGTTCTCAGAAAGCTGATCTTCTGCCACAAGTGCTAAATACTTGGAATTATTTTGACATCTTTTTTTTTTTTTTTTATGTCAACTTCCCCATCTTTCCTTTTCTTTTTTTTTTTCTTCTTTCTTGCTTTTTTTTTTTTTTTTTGAGACAGAGTCTCACTATGTCACCCTCGGAAGAGTGCTGTGGCATCACTGCTCACAGCCACCTCAAACTCTTGGGCATAAACCATTCTCTTGCCTCAGCCTTCCAAGTAGCTGAGCCTACAGGTGTCCACCACAATTCCCGGCTATTTTTTTAATTGCAGTTGTCATTGTTGTTTAGCTGGCCCCGGCCGGGCTGGAACCCTCCAGCCTCCGTTTATGTGACCAGTGGCACTGGAACCACTGTGCTATGGGCACAGAGTCACATTTTTCATTTCCTAAAGAATGTATTCCATGAACTTAAATTACATTGTTAAATTATTTCTTGATTGGTATAAAAACTATTGTGAAAAAGCAATAGATAACTGGTATCATATATATCACTCGTGTGTAATACTGAAACCAGGACTAGTCGACCATGTGTGGGTTCATCTGCACAGAGCATCAGAGTTACACACCCTTTGTAACAAATAAATCAATTTCCCACCCTGTAGACTTTGCTGAATCATTTCATTCCTCCAGATTACATCAGGACAGCATAGTACAGCAGCCAATGGCCTAGACCTTGAAACTAGGAAGTTTATTAATGAAATTGGCCCTATCCCTTACCAGTTGTATAGCCAGGGAGAAATTACTTAATTTCCTTCTGTTTACCCTCTATATCTGTAAAATTGGCCTAGAATACTAACCCCATGAAACAAATGAATGTTGTCTCTTTTAGGATCATCTAATATCAAAGATTTATTAGGTTTGATATTTACTGATCTGCCTAGTCCTATTCAGGATATTTTCAATAATATTTCCTTTAAAAATCTTTGGAAGCTTCACATTCAAAAAAATGAGTTTATTTTACCCGACTTTGTCGTGGGCAAGTAACCTCAAATACATGACAAATGTGTTCAAATATCTCTAGAATTAAAGCCAGCTCTAAAATATTAAACCAATTACAGTGACTTCGGATTCAAGTTGAAAATAAAATCTAAGTGCTTATACATTTTCATAATTACAACATAATTAAAAGAAATAATTCAGCATACTAACATTTATCATGAGCTAATTACTGTTGTTGTTTGATCCAGTAGGTATTTTTCACTTTTTCTAATGGCCTTAAAAAAAAAAAATATGGAAAAGAGTGAAATCTGTTTGCTCCAAATGCCTTTGGTTCTATGAAGCTTTTCTCTGTACGCCCCTGTGTGTGTGTTTGTGTGTGGGGGTGGGGGGGGGGTGTCTTCTTTTCAGTTTAGGGATTTTTAAATTTACCTCCCAAATTGCATGCTATTTATTGGTAATTCATAAATAATTCAGTAAAATTTTCTTGGGGGTTGCAGCAGATAAATACCATCATGGGATTGTTCCAAGAATTTTGGAAATGTTTTCATATGAGTGGGAACAACCGCGCACACACCACGACGTAACAATTTACTGCTCACACCAGTCTCAGCCACTTACCGTAATTGAAAGCATGGACCTTCGACCTCCCCAGGAAGAGCCTCTTATCTATTTCTGTGTCTACAGTCGCTTAGTGCTCCCTGCAGAGGGGCAGGTGAACTCCCTGAGAGCACTGAGTTTGCATTGACCATCCAAGGAAGAATGCCATCACCTTAATCATAACAAGTAAATCACACTAAATATCAGGGACTATGTTATATTCTCCTACTCTCATATTTAATTGACTGAAAATGGCATGAAAATAAATTTCTCTCCATCCACATCCACTCTGCTGCATCTAAGCTGCTACTAAATGTCGACAATTAAAGTGACGCAGAAAGGTAAAGTCTGTCCCCGCCGTCAATTGGTCTCTGCTATAACTTTGTTTACAATTGTAATTATTATTTTAGTAAAAAGTTTTCTTAACCGTTAAAGGCCTTATAGGCCGGCACTTACAAAACTTTACTTTGTATACATTTAAAGTGTTCAATGTGTATACATTTTGAAGTGTTATAATCATAGATGCATTTGAATATTTTTATTTTAATTCTTAAAAACATCAGTTTCAATTGAGAGATATCATTTTAAGACATCTTAAGCAATATAATTTTAAGTCATTTTGTGCAAACAATGACAGAACATGTATATTTAAATTTAACAAAATGTTCCCTAGGACCATACAGTGCAAAAGAGAATTTGCATGTGTATCAGGCATTTTTTTAGTAGATGTAAAAATTAACATTCCTAAAAATATTTATCTTATTTCCTGATTTTTTTTTCATATTTTCTCACACAATTACTATTCCTTCAAATGCTCCCTTTTCTAGGAGAGTATGTTATGAACACAGAAAAAAGTGCAGCTTAAACCAAAGATAAAGATACGCTAACGGTTTTGTTTCCCTTTGTAACTAGGGAAGTATTAATCTTTCTGCACATGTTTTGTTTCATTTTATATTTCTATAATCCATAAGAAAGTAGCTGCAATATCAATAAATATATGAATTTTTAAAGAATTGGTGACAGAAACAAGAATTGGCTAAACATTGCAATGGAAATAACATAAAGTAAGAATAAAGTATTTTGAGAAGCTGGAATACATAAATAAAGTTTTAATTTTTTGCTATTTAATAAGTACCGGTGAGATGTTTACCTTTAATTCAGCTTTTTTGTCCTAACTTCCTCAGCTCCATTAATAATTACATGTAATCTTTTAATAGCAAATGTAGTTCCAAAGTGATCATTACAGGAAAAGAAAAAAATAGACCTCAACCACTATTTTTATTGATTAACTATTTCAGGTTCATTGAGGGTACAAAGAATTAGGGTTACACTGATTGCATTCGTTAGGTAAAGTCCCTCTTATAATCCTGTCCCACTCCCCCCACCAAGAGATGTGCCATACATCTTAACCCCCCTACCCCACCCACCTCCCCTCGCCCCTCCCTCATTCCCTGGCCCCCCACCTTGAATTGATTTGAGTTTTTCTCTTACGTGGGTGTGTATTAGATCATCTATTGCCTTCATATTAGCATTGAGTACATTGGATTCTTGCTTCTCCATTCCTGTGATACTTTACTGAGAAGAATGTGTTCCAACTCTATTCAGGTTAATACAAAAGATGTAAAGTTTCCATCTTTTTTAATGGCTGCATAGTATTCTAGGGTGTACATATCCCGCAGCTTGTTAATTCATTACTAGCCATCTACCCAGAAGAAAAAAAAAATCATTTTATCAGGAGGACATGAACACTAGACTGTTTATTGCAACTCAATTTACAATCAACAAAATATGGGAAGAATCTAAATGCCCACCACCTCAGGAATGGATTAACCACTATTTTTAAATATCTACAAAGCTCAGTATAGTTTCTGCTATATGTACAAGCTGTTTAACATGTGTTGACTATAGAATTATAATGATGTTTAGATTATGAATAAATATCTTTTGTTTTGGCAATGTTTAGTGAAAGCTACTCTTTTCTTTATTTTTTTATTAAATCATAACTGTGTACATTAATGCGATCATGGGGCACCATACACTGGTTTTATACACAGTTTGACACATTGTCATCACACTGGTTGACAAAGCCTTCCTGGCATTTTCTTAGTTATTGTGTTAAGACAGTTATATTCCACATTTACTAAGTTTCACATGTACCCTTGTAAGATGCTTCTTTTCTTAATGTTTTATAGTTAAAAGCTAATAGGGGGATGGTGTGAGAATGACAAGGAACTCATAATTAGTTTAATTTCTTAGACTGGTTTTCACGATTGTAGTTTCATAATTTTAATTCTCCAAAGTTGGCTTTCATTGTAGTTGTAACTATGGAATTTGGGTAAAGAAAAGTTGAGAAAATTCATATAAAATGTTAATTATGCATTGCATATGAGCGATACTCCATATATACTAACTACTATTGTAACATGACAAAACTCCCTTTCCTTTCTTTTTTCTTTTAGCAATTGGCACTATTATTGTATATTTTCTTTTAGGATTAATACTTTTTCTTTACTTTATTTCTAGTTAGCTTGCATTTTGTTTGCTACTGTGAATATATATTTTTATTGTGTGTTCATGTTGGGTAATGTTAACATCAACAAAATATATGCATTTTCTTCTAAACTTTTATTTGAGTCTGACATTTTTATATTTATTTCCTTTTTAAATTTATTTTATTTTAGTTTAATGCTAATTCAGTGCTAAGATTTTTTAAGGTCAATATTATATAAAATGTGTGTAGTGAAGGATCTTTATTCTCCTTAATGTAATGATAACATCTCTACTATTTTAGATTAAACTGGGTATTTGCTGTTGATTTGAGATTTATTTGCATGGTCATAAAAAATTTGTATTTCTGCAAAATAAAAATTTCAAAAACATTTGTATTTCTAATAAATATTATATTGAAAACAGGGGTTTAAAACATAATGTTTTAATACTTTTATGATAAAAAAAAATTTGAACCATCTCCTTTTCTGTGTTACAGGCATTCCAACAGAATGTATAAACCATGGTCAATATTACTGCCCATATTTATGACCTGTATTAATTAGTGGATATCTTATTTGGATATGGAAATTGGATTGATTGTTGAATCTATAGTTCAAAATCATTAGCTAGATTGACATTGTGCTGTACTGTCACCTATATGGATGATCATAAGCTGATGCCATTCTGAAATTATGAATCTACTATATTTTGGCCACATTTTAAATAATAGATTTATAGGCAGTTTCTTTATAAAATTGGAAAATCCTTAATAGCTAACGATTACATTTCTTAATTTATTAGCTGTACTCCCTGGATGATGGCAGAAATTTTGAATTATAAAAAATAAAATCAGTTTCATGAGATTAATTGTGGATTGTTTGCCCTCAACAGTGGGACATTCTTCCCCAGGTGACATTTGGACATGTTTGGAGCTGGTTTTGTTTGTCACCAGTGGATGGGAGTGTGGTGAGAATTCTGACAGCCGGGGAGTCTGCTACACGTCTGGAAAGGTAGGACAGCCTCGCCAAGGAAGAATAAGCTCACTCGAATGTCCACAGTGCCGCTTTGCAGAATTGAAGTTCTTTTTAATCCTTTTATATCTATTCTTTCTATACAGCACGTGATGGCAAGAAAAAAAAGAAAGGAAACCAGTCTTTTTAAAAAAAGAAAAGACAGTGTCATGAAGAAGGACTAGAGGGTGGGCTTGGCATCTGCAGCTCAGCGGCTGGGGTGCCAGCCACATACACCAGAGCTGGCGGGTTCAAATCCAAATCTGCCAAACAACAATGACAACTACATCCAAAAAATAGCCAGGCATTGTAGCAGGTGCCTGTAGTCCCAGCTACTTGGGAGGCTGAGGCAAAAGAATCCCTTAAACCTAAGGGATGGAGGTTGCTGTGAGCTGAGATGGCACAGCACTCTACCAAGTGTGACAAAGTGAGATTCTGTTTCAAAAAAAAATGAACAGAGGAAGATAGAAAAAACTAAGTAATGGGGTGTATACATCAAGGCACCTTTCTATTAAACAGAGGAAGAATATTTGTAGTCCCTTTATTTTTATTTTTATTATTTTTTGAAGAAGAAAAGCAGTAGTAAATAGTAGAAATAAAAGACTTGGGATCAAACAGAAGAATTCTGAGAGGGTAGGAGGTGTGGCGAGAGCCTGAGACTCACTTCCATGGAGTCTCTGACGGCCTCTGTGTCCAGACGCAGGAAGCATTCTTTGTTTTTTATACTGTCTCCCTCAGTCACACTGGACATAATAGATCATTCTGCCGTTTCTATAGCAATTTTTATACAGGGTCTATTCCGCTACAATTTTGTGATTTTCCTTGAATAGTACTCTCCAAGGTCTGAGTTCTGTTGGACATTGAAAAGTTAGACTGTCAACCTTTGTTCATAGAGCTCTTTCTATGTGCTTAAAAAAAAAAAAAAAAAAAAATTTTTTTTTTTTAATAAAACAGCATTCACTATAAGGCGAATATAATATATATTCATATAATATATGTATACATATATATGCTTGTGTACAATATGTATGTATACATATATATGTATAATTTTGAAAGTATATTTAAATACTAAATATTCTCACTAACCAACCTAAAGAACGGAAACTCACCAATGACTTTGCAAATCATCTGTGAATGGCTTGATTTTTTTCTACCTGTCTCACAGGGGTGGTGACCTTCTCTGATATTTTGTATTGATCACTTTTGTTCTTAATCATTCCTCCACTTCTTAACACACACTTCTGAATTCTTAATTAACATATCGTTCAATTTTGGTCACTTTCTATCACTGAAATTAAACGTTAAGCATTATTTAGTAATTTTTTTTTTCCATTGAAGAGTTTATCTTTCAAATCAATTTTCCACTGAAAGGACCATAGGTCATCTCAGTTTTGGCTAGAAAAACATCATGTATGTAATATTCTGTTGTACAAACCTATCAAAGTTTATCCATTTTGTTATTAGTGAATATTTGTTCAGTTAAAATTTACAGATTATGTCAATAATACCGCTTTGAAGAGTTCTGCACATATCCCCTGAGCTTGCTGAATAAATTCCTGACTGGAAAGTCTGGAATTTAGGATATGTGGGGTACACTGGGTAATGTAAATGTCTTTTTCAAAGCAGTTGAATTATCATTTATATTCTACCCAGCAACCACTGAGACTTATTTTTCTTCCACATCCACACTGATGTTTAATGCTTGTTTATTCTACTCATTTAACTTCTTCTCTCCTTTCATTCTTTCTTTTTCTTTCCCTTTTCTTTCTTTCTTTTTTTTTTTTTTCTTTTTTCTTTTTCTTTCTTAATATGGTGGAATTAAATCACTTCTGCGTTTATTTATCCAAATGTTTTCCCCTTTGTGAAGTACTTATACAGACAGCGTTTTGTCCCTTTATATATATTTTTTTCTTTTTATAATGGTTTGTAGAAATGATTTATTTATATTCTGGTCATCAATATTTTATTAGTCACGTACGTTGCAATCATCTGCTATTTTGTCACTTGTCTATTTATTCTATTTATGAATTCCTTTATGAATAAAAGTTTTCCACTTAAGTCAAATTCACTAAATATTACCATCACAGTTTGTTCCCACGTTGTTGTTGGGCTAAGATAAGGACACTTTTTGAGAGTGATGAGAAACTTTCTCCATAGTGTCCTAGTAATAGTTTAAGTTGACTGTGTGAGTATCGTGGACACTACGCATCCAGCTGCCCTTGAGTTTGTACAAGGTTACCATTTTCTTAGCAACACTTAGCAAACTCTTTACCATTGCTTTGCTGATCTTCTATCACATTCAACACTGTGTCACATGTACACATACATGCAGATATATTTTTTAAGTGCTTTATTCTTTATTGTTTATGTTTTAATAATAGTGCTTTATTCTTTTATTGTTTATTTATTGTTATTATTCTTTATTCTTTATTGCGTGCTTTATTCTCTTATGGTTTCCAAATGAATCCCGAGTTGCATACAGAAACATAAATGCTTTAAAATTTGGTAAGAAATTATTGGGCTCCCACAGGGTAGGTGAGCCCTTCACTTGCCTTCCTTTATCTATGAATATGTTGTTTCTGGATCTTTATTATTTATGTAAATGGCTAAGTAAGCGTTCCAATTTCCATGAGAAGACCTGTTAGACTATGGAATTAAATGTCTAAGTAAGCTTTCCAGTTTCCATGAGAAGACCTGTTAGACTATGGAATGGGTTAGCATTGACCTAATCTGCTTCTCTTTGTCTTGAAATTCATCAGTAGTTTTCAATACATTTTAATGTATATTTTCCAGAAAATACTGCTCACCTTCTATCCATTGTACCCTGGGCATGCTCACGTTGTTGTTTACACACTTTTTTAAGGACAATCTTGCTCTGATTGCTGCTGGTATACAGATACATCGTTGTTTATTACCTAATGATTTGTGTCTGATTTTCTTGCTAATTTCTCTTACTAATGCTACTAACAAATGATTTACTTGGAATTTTTCATAGGGTTTTAAAAACATTATATTCAACCATTATTGTCAAAAAAAGTCAAATTCGTATGTTTCTCCCTGTTATATAGAAAATGATGTTATTTAAGTTTCTGACACTAACCAGTGTTTCCTAATCTCTACTCTCTGCATTATACCTTGTTCACCATCCATGCTAGATAAAAGTATTTGGACCTGTCTTCCACCTTTCATAATCCTCTCGTTTAGTAGGTATAATGTGGTGACTAATCCACTTATTTAATTTTGGCTTTTAATATTACATTTTTATTTATTACTTTTATGATTTCTAAGCATTCCTGGTTTGTTTGTTTTTTTAATTTACTCCTTTTGATTTTTATTTGCAAGCTTCTTTAGTGTGTTAGGAAGCACAAGACATCGTTTTTGTATTAGATGTAAATGATAAGGTCAAAATCTGGAAGCCTTCATTTGTCTGCTTCTGCTGGCTCTTACTTTGTGATATTTTTTTCCATATGTTTCTTCTTATTGCTGTTCCTTGCAATGAGTCCATATGCTTTCTTTAAAGGTAAAAGTGGATATTTCTGGAGGCAAATTCTGTTTTCATCTGCCTGTTGCCTGAGAGTCCTTCCAATGTAGGATCATAATATTTTAATTATTTCTGCAAGATTTTTCAGGCCACAAGGGAAGCATGACTTTAGAAGCTGACTGACACAATTATGGGCATCAAATTATTGATTTTCACTAATGATAATTTTTCACTTCTTTCATACCAATGTCAAGACATACAAGAATATTTTTTCTTGCAGCAACAGCCGCGGGCTTATAGCTAGAAAAGGTGGTCATTTAATGATATTTTGTACATTGAGAAAGATCTCCTACTTGATAAATTAAATATAGGACAGCATTTAGTTTTATCAGATTTTTCTAGAACCACATACAACTCTAAATAAAATACTTAAGACTCGTTAGAGTTTAGCAGATACAAAGAAGAAAGATGATTTTTGAAGTTTGCTTCCTACCAATGGAACTTCCATTTGTTTTGAAAGCTAACTATTTTCTTCCCAACTATACCTTTTTTAGAACAGTTCTGCTTTTTCTATTTGCTTTAATTGATTGCGTGATTCAATTGAGTTGTATCACATACCCTGTGCTGGTAAAGAAAACACTCCATCTCTTTTCTCTGTCTTCGTTTTGGTCCCTAGTAAAGTTTGTATGATCCTGTAGAATTGCAGCGTTCGGCAAACGTCCAGCTCTCAGTTTCATCTCTACCTTCCCCTTAAGGTCATTTATTGGGCTGGATGTCAAATAATCACGTCAATATTAGTTTGGGTGCATTTGGCTTATGTTGAAATAAATGATCGCTAACACTTTACTTGGCATGAGGCAAAAGATGACTTGAAAAACAGTAAGTCAATAATTCCATTTGGTATACGCTATGTTTAAAGCAATTACTAGATATTGAAGAAGAAATTTTAATTGGCATTTTTTTTTTTTTTTGAGACAGTCTTACTATGCTGGCCCTTGGTAGAGTGCTGTGGCATCATAGCTCAAAGCAACCTCAAACCCTTGAGCCTAAGAGATTCTCTTGCCTCAGCCTCCCAAATAGCTAGGACTACAGGCACCTGCCACAGTTAAATTAGCATCTTCATATAAAAATGTGGTAATAAAAGTAGAAGCAGAAGTGATAAATTAAGGCTCTATCATCTAAGAAATTGTATTTAAAGTTATGGGGTTAGATTAACTGTTGCAAATGGTGAGTATGGATAAAGAGGAAAAGATTGGAGCCTGGAGAACTCCTTATTTAGCAATTTAAAAAGAGGGAGCTTCAAAATCCCCATCTGTAAAACCGAGAGCAAGGGAGTTGATTTTAATTAAATAGCATGAACCATTTCATCATTCAAAATCACTGACCAAATAAACAGAGGTCACGTAAATCTTGGAGATCTTTGGAACTTAGAAAGACTGAAACACTCGGGCAGGCAAGCTGGCTTCAGGTAATTCACACAACTAGAGAGATTAATCTTGCGACTTCTATGTGTGTGCAAGTTAAAAATACAATCGCTGTTCATGCTGTTCCACAATGGCTTTAAATAGGCTGTGATTATTCTGTCAGAAATCATGATCCTAATGGAGGTAACAAAGCCACCTTTCTCCTGTCATCACATCAACTTAATTAAGAATGCCTCTCACCTGTCAGCCGATTAGGGCGAAAAACGCCAAGGGACCCAGTTTCCAGCTTCATCCCTAACTCAGTCAATAGAAAGCTTGAAACTGCAGACACCACTTAACCTTGCTCTGCCTTCTTTGACCTACTGGTCTAATGAATAGAAAATGATGTCAACCTCAAACAGATGCAGAGAAAACCAAGTAATTCACTATCTTATAAAAGAACTGGTTACACAAATGAACAACAAAATAAATTAGTGAAATTTAAGTAGAAATAACTTTTGGTTTGGATTTTTTTTTTTTTTAAACTCTCAAGTTTTACTGATCCCTGAACTTATAACTTAACATAAGACATAATTTGTAAGGACATAACGTCACTCACAATGACCTCAGATAATGTGAGGGAGGGAAGGGGAAAGCCCAGGCCACTGTCATTCAAAGGTACAGCAGACTGCCCCTCCTGAGGAATTGTTTATTTTTACAATCAATGAGTAGTCGTTTTATTTTATCAACCTTGATGCTGTTAGTTCTAGTTTCTTCCATTTGCTGTATCTTAAGGTTGACTTCACAGATCGCTGGTATTTTGGCAATATTTTTGCAAAGAACTTATATTTTGAACAAGTCACTGCTTGTTCAATGTGCCGTATCTTTTCACTCTGATTTAGTCCTCACAAGGTAAATCTTGCTGCATTGCCTATGAATAGTAGGATTTAGTCATCCAGTGAAACTGGAAATTTGGTATATTCTAAGCAGTAAAAAAGGGAAAATCTTGGGGCTTTTAATATGTTAATTCTTATCTGCATTTTTTCTTTGAAACAATTAAGCTAGACATCAGAGTGTCACATCGGGAGGCAATTCTCTCCGGGGAATTCAAATCCTCATCCTCAGCATTACGGAATCCGTTCAAAGCAATAAAGTCCTGTGTGTGCCTGGTTTGTTTTCCATTTAGGTGGCTGAGGAGCTAACCAGGGGTCCAAGTAAAATCAAGGGACAGACAGTGACGTCAATTGTGAGTAGTGAAAGTAGAATTGTGCCATTCGGACACATTTAATTGCCTAACACACAAACTGATGAAAATTGTAACTATATTTTAAAGTTTTAAAAATGCCTGGCATTTTTCTGCAATTTTATATGCAGCTTTTCTTTTCATGTTCTGGAATACGTGTATTTATTATATACAAAAATCTTACACAATGATCTATAGTCTGCTCATTTACATTCTAATTACAAAATGCTGCAATTTTGGGCATTTGATGTGTTAGAGTTTAATTCTTCCTTGGTTTGTGGATATTTACACTATTTTAATTTTTTTATGTTTTAAATAATTCCATAGTAAACATCTGTGCATTGATCCACATTTTGGGTTATATATTTACATAAATTCTTATACATACATGACTCTCGAATAAGCAAAATTTTTGGTCTTCATGCACGCTAATACTGGGTACTGTGATTCCTTGTTATAGCAATTGATTCACTACTCTGTCATTTAACAGCATTATTGAGATAAAATTTATAGACTGTACAATTTATCCTTTTCAAGTATATAATTTAATAATTATATTAATTATTCCAAGGATACAATTTATAATTCTTAAATGTGTTACATTATTAATTTTTAAAAATAATGGTAAAATATTTATGACAATATATAAATATTGAACAATACAGGGGCATTGATTACATTTGAATTCTTGTACAACCATCACCATTAATATTACTAAACATTTTATATCATCTAAAATAGAAATTCTGTAATCATTAATACAGAAGCCCCAGATAACCTGAAATTTACTTTCTCTCTAAATGAACTGACTTTTTCTAGACATTTCATATAAATGAA
Source organism: Loris lydekkerianus (assembly GCA_963574355.1). Taxonomy (NCBI): domain Eukaryota; kingdom Metazoa; phylum Chordata; class Mammalia; order Primates; family Lorisidae; genus Loris; species Loris lydekkerianus. The sequence goes on along the minus strand of CAUYPK010100223.1, from coordinate 13,475 downwards.
ATTATACAATATTTGTCTTTTTCCTTTTTTTTTACATATACATGCGTTTATTAGGTTTTCATTTTTTGTCTTCACAAAATTAAAGAGGCTTAAAATTTAATAACAATAAGGTAAAGACTAGAAACAAAAATCTCGTAAAGAATGAATAAACATAAATACATTCAGAAAAGAAATCAGAGAATTGGTGCATCAAAATATTAAGCAATAATAATAATAATGCCAAGAAAGTAACATTCACATTGTCAAATAAGAGTATGTCTATTATAGAATGCTTTGACTCTGAGATCCGATATGGAGTCATCAGTTAAGTTCTTATTATTTATTTTTTAAGTCTCAAAAAATAGACAACTAATATTTATAAATAAAAGTAAAAGATAATTAAAAAAAAAACAGATCATGTCAAATCTTATAGACAATAGAAAAAGAAGAAATACTTCAAAATCATTCCACTTGATCTGGGTACACCTGATATTAAAATTGGAGAAAATACATTATTATAAAGGGAAAATTACAAACATACGTCACTTATAAATGAGGATGCAATATCCCAAGCAATATATTACTTAAACATTAATTTTCAGTATTTGTCTTTTCTTTTGCCTGGCATATTTCAGTTAACTTTTAAGATTCATTCGTGTTACAGTATATACCAACATTTCATTCTTTTTGTGGTGAATAAAATCCATGCATATGTTATTTATTCAACATTTTATTTATCCATTTATTTATTTATTTTTTTTTTTTATTAATTTTTTTATTGTGGAGAAGGGGCAGGGAAAGAAGGCGGGGGAAGAGGTGAGTGACAGGGTCGGGCCAGTAGCATGGTATCCATTTATATGTAAATGGACTGTTTGGGTCATTTCTCCCTTTGGGGTATTGTGAATAATGCAATAAATGCTGATATAAAAATATCTGTTTAAATATCTGCTCTTATGACAAGTATTTACACACACACACACACACACACACACACACATATATGCAAAATGATAAAGTCTTATTCCCCCAGAGTTTGTGTTTAGAGATAGGGTCTTTAAAGAGGTAATTAAAGTTAAGTGAGTTCATTGAGTGGGCCCTAATGCATAATTATACCAGTGTCTTTATAAACAGAGGGATTAGAACACAGACAGGTCAGGGAAGCATGAAGCGCTGAGAGGAAGAAGACCATCCACCGCAGGGAGACAGCGTCAGAAGAAATTAAACTTGAAGGCATCTTAATTTAAACATCTAGCTTCCAGAACTATGAACAACTGGATTTCTACTGTTTAATTTGTGTACTTTCTTTTGGTTGCTCTAACCAACCGTCACAGCTGTATTCAATTTCTTCTTTTTTTTATTAAATCATAGCTGTATGCATTAATGCAGTCATGGGGTACAATGTGCTGGTTTTATACACAGTGTGAAATATTTTCATCAAACTGGTTAACATAGCCTTCACAGCATTTTCTTAGTTATTGTGTTAAGACATTTATATTCTACGTTTAGTAAGTTTCACATGTATCCTGGTAAGATGCACCTTTCACCATTAACTAAGATAGATTCTCACTGGATTAAAGATTTAAACTTAAGCCGTGAAACTATAAAAATACTAGAAGAAAGTGCAGGGAAAACTCTTGAAGAAATCGGCCTGGGCGAATATTTTATGAGGAGGACCCCCCGGGTAATTGAAGCAGCATCAAAAATACACTACTGGGATCTGATCAATTTCTTTAACTATATACCCAGGATTGTAAATTCTAGGTCAGATGGTAATTCCAGGTTTATATTTTTTGAGAAATGAGTCATCCATGTTATAAATATTTAGGTACTTACCACATGCCAAGATTTTGAAATATATTTTAGAAAACAAAGTGTGTGCAATCCCTTTTTGTCAGAGAGGCCCTCTCTAAAAGATAAGAGTATTATAAATAAAAATCAGGGTGCAATGATAGAGATATTCAAAAGATATCAAAGTTTAATCCATTACATCACTTACAATCATGAGTAATTTTACTTCTTCATGTCTTAAATTAATAGATACAAGGGACAATGTGTCCTTAATTCAGTATCTTTCTGAAATATGTTATAAAAAAAATAGTCACAAATCCTCCCCCCTTTTAGGCAGACTCTTCTAACGTGAAGATGCCTATCTTCTCAATGAGTAACTAAATCTATTTTTCTTTATCTTAAATCTGTCTTGGTCATTTCTTTGGCCAAGGCAGTATTAGACAAAATGAAGCAAACAAACTTGAAAAGTGTTCCTACACTGATGATTGCTCCTTTGGGGTCTTTGAATCCCTAAGACCACTTATGATAGAACTTAAGTCAACTTGGTGGAGGGGGAGAGAACGTATGAAGACGCCCAGCTGACGGACAGATATGTGTGGGGCTCTGCAGACTCATCCATCCACCAGCCAGTCTCTTAGCTGACAACCGTGGGAGCTTGAAGGAACTCCCCAAGATCGCTCGGATCAAACCAAATCAGAAGAACTCTTCACATACACACACAGAATCATGGGCTAAGCTCAATAAAATGGCGGTTGTTTTAAGTGGTTGGAGTCTCAGGCAGCAGAAGCAAACATTTTGATTGACAGTTATATTGAAAATAATTTCATATCTTTTGTTACCGATAATTGTTCCTTGCACCATTGTCCACTAATATCTTAATTTGTTATAATAAATACAAATGTGATATATATATAAGAATTTCTTCATGGCATGAGTCATTTTCTTCAGCTTTCATCCTCCAGCCTCTAGTGCCTGGTGTCTAGCAATTAGAACAGTGAAATAAAGGTTCATCAAATAAATAAAAGAGTTCTTTATGCCCAATAGATTTTAATGCTGCTATCTGTAATTTGATTTCAAATAGTTTCCCCATAATTTAACTCATTTTGACACTTTTTCTTTTGCATAAGAACTGTAATATCTCTGCAATGTGCTATGTCCATTTGCTTGTCTTTCTGAATATATGTTATTGATTTAACCTTCGAAAAATTACCCTATAGTCAAAATAGACAATGAAGATGATGAATCTCAGGGCTCATGCTCTCTGCTTTTCGTTATCCAAAGATCATTGATGTGTACATTTTAACTAAGTTTTTTTTTTTTTTTTTAGTTGTTTAAGGCAAGAGTGCAAACCAAGTCCTTTATGCTCTTGCTATCTAGCAGAAGAAATTCCAATATTATGAAAGCACAAGAAATATGATGCAAATATCAGTATCATACAAAGTAGACTTCAGAGGAAAGAAGGATCCTTACAGAGATTAAAAGAATAAATTGCGATGATAAAATAATCATCAACTTGTCTGAAAGCAATAGCGATCTTTTATTTTATTTTAATTTTACATTTTGAAAGAGATGGGATCTGACCATCACTACACCAGGCTGTAGTGCAGAGGTGTGGTGATAGGTCTTGAACTCCTGGGCTCGAGGGATCATCTTGCCTCAGTCTTGTTTATAGCTGGGGCTATAGGTGTGCATCATCGTGGCCAAAATAGTCCTAAATGAATACACTCTTAATAACACAACTTCAAAATACATTGAGTAAAATTTTATGGAACTAAAGAGAGCACAGCCAAATCCACAAGAGATTATGCTGGAGAGTTTAACACCTGTCTATCACTTCCCGATTAAATGAATTATACTCTAATATCAGCACATGTATTAAAGAATTAAAGAAGAAAGTATAAAGTAGTGTTGGGTATTTCCAACCAAATGGCTCCAAAGCCCCATTTTTCAAATAGTGAAAGTTACAAGATATATTCACCAAGGTAGACCATAGCATGAGCCATGCATCAAGCCTCAATATATTTGAATTTTTGAAATCACAGAGTATATTTTGTCACAAGCACACTAGGTCATAAATCAATAAAAATAAGATATCTAGAGAAAAACACAAGCTATTTGGAGAGTACACAGGGGCTTCTGTGCGTTCTTTAGTGTCGTCATTTAAAAAACTCCTAATCCTGGTATTTGGGGGATTTGTGGCAGGTTTTAATACATGTGCTGAACAAATAGATTGGTATTTTCCAAGAGTGAATTTTAGCTGGTCTGTCTTCAGTCCTTAAGTTTTGTGTCTACTTTGCTGCTGTTCTCCTTGGCCCTTTGGTTTTAATGCAGTGAGGCCTTCACCTTGTTACTGGAGGTGCTCAGATCATTGGTGTTGCATTTGAGTCTATCCAACTATACATTCCCCGTTAACACTGCGATGTCTGCATCCCACAAGATTTTATATATTATAATATCATTATTATTCAGTTTTAAATTTTTTCTTTGAAATGTGGAAACAACCTAAATGCCCATCAACCCAGGAATGGAGGAACAAACTGTGACAAATATATACCATGGAATACTATTGAGCCATAAAAATGAAGACTTTACATCTTTTGCATTAATCAGGATGGAGTTGAGACATTCTTCTCAGTAAAGTATCACAAGAATGGAAAAGCAAATATCCAATGTACTCCATACTAATATGAAGGCAGTAGATGATCTAATTCACGCCCATATAGGAGAAAAACTTTTTAATTCAAGTTGTGGGGAGGGGCGCTAGGGAGGGGGAGAGCGGGGGTGCTGGGATATTCCCACTTAATGGGCAGGATGTAGGGGTGTAGGGCACACCTTTGGGGTGTGGGACACAACTGCAAAAGGGACTCTACCTAACAAATTCAAATATTGTGACCTGGTTGTTTGTACCCTCATATTAACCTGAAGTATAACTAACTAGCTAAATAAATAAACACATAAATTCTAATTTTCAGGTGTTCTTTTATTCGTAGGTCTTGTTTAAGAATAAAAGAATGTCCTTTCAGGGAACACCTGAGAAAGTTCTTGGAGACCAAAGGACACCGTGTTTGCAACTTATTTTAAGAAGAGATCCATGGGTGGTGCCCGTGGCTCAAAGGAGTAGGGCACTGGCCCCATATGCTGGAGGTGGTGGGTTCAAACCCAGACCTGGCCAGAAACTGCAAAAAAGAAAAGAAAAGAAAAGAAAAGAAAAGAAAAGAAAAGAAAAGAAAAGAAAAGAAAAGAAAAGAAAAGAAAAGAAAAGAAAAGGAAAGGAAAGAAAAGAAAAGAAAAGAAAAAAGAGGTCCATATAGTAATTACTGGCAGTACCATGACCCTTTTTCTTTTAAGTCTGAAATTATGCCAAAATGAAAATTTAAAATTAAATAACGATTTGATTTAATTACAAACATATTTATTTCAGGAACACTACAATGGCCCAATATTAAGAAATCAATATAATGTATTGCATTTTTCAGAGTATTGTATTTACAATAAAAAGTAGAAGCAGGAAAAAAAAATCAATAACTGCATTTCAATGCATTAAAAGATTACAGGAGAAGAATAATGTAATTACCTCCATAGTGTTAAAAATATGTGAAAAGTTACATATTTACTCCTCATACACGTTCATAATAATAATTCTTAACAAACATAGGGTAGAACTAAAATCCTTCCTTTTGAGAGCTTATCTCTGAGAAACATACCGTAAGTCACGTTTACAGGAAAACATCAGAAAGTTAACTTTAAGTTAAAAAAAAAAAAAAAAAAAAAAAAAAAAACTAGATTGGGGTGCCAGTTATAACTACTACTGCACCCTGCTGAATGTTAAGTGTATGGCAATCACCAATACAATAAGAATAATAAAACTAGAAATTACATTAAAAGCTAAATACTAAAGAGAAACAACATTCTCGTGTCTTGCAGAAATCATAATGTTTTATTTAAACTAATAGTCCCTAATAAGAAAGTATTAGAGATGGATAATTTCAAGGTCACCACACTATAAATACTGTCTTTTTAATACCGCAAATATCAAAAATAAAATGAAAGTTATGTAAGAAATTCATTTTGCAGTCATCAACTTCTGTCTATTCTATATTACCTAGGAATAAATTGAACAATAAATATGTTGGAATTTACTGGCATTTATTGAGCTATGTAAAAAAAAAATTTAAAGTTTTTACAAGTATTTTTTAATTTTCAAAATATTAAGGGAGTACTAATGTTTTTTCTTAGCTGAAAGGACTTTGTAGTGTTGAGTCAGGGCTGGAAGGGCTTCCAGGGAACACCCAAATGATGTCCATTGTGCACACTGGAAAGGTGATTTCCGCGCCCCCCTCACCGCCCTCTCCTGCTTGGTTTCCTATGACTTTTACTTCCCTCTGCACACATGTGAGCCCTTCCACTAGCTCCAAATTATTAGAAACCATATGTGTTGTGTGTTTTTCCATTCTTGAGATATTTCATTTAGGATAACGATATCCAGTTCCATCCAAATTGCAGCAAAAAGCATTAATTCGTTAATTTTCATGGCTTAGTAATACTCCACTGCAGACTTATACCTTTTGTTATACCTAAGGATCCCTGTTTATATTCACTGATATTGACCTAAACATATGATAATTATGTTAATTAAACCAGAATGCTGATTCTGGAATGTAAAAATTAGTTAATGGGAAGAGTAAGCCTATCTATATATATTATACACAGACTTTGCAGAAACCCTGTATATGTGTGTATACGTAGATACATATATATCATCATTCAGATTTTGTTAAATTTAGTCTTTTAAATAAATGCATGACATTATATGATATTATTTGAACCACTTACAAATGAAGGCTGAATTATGCTGGCAGAGTTGACCATGTGTATTTGTGTCTTTAATAACATGACCACAAATTTCTCATCCAAATTTCTTCCTTATCGACCACTTGATTTCTGTTGTTTTATGAGGTTTTCCGCATTTATGTTTTTAAGAGAGATTAATCTAGGGTGTGTGTAACCTCCACCCACATGTACATAAACATACTGAGGATGCCTAAATTTATGCTATTTTTACAAAAGTAACTTCCAGTTTTTCCATTTTTCTTTCTATTGAGTCAACATATATTAGGGGGATTTTTTGTTAATTCTCTCATTTTCTGAAATATAAATTCTGGGCCATGTGACCTCATTGGAAGAAATGATTTGATGACATTTTATTTTAATGTGTTCATTTGCATCAGGAGGGGTTCAGTATTAATTTTTTCTAAAGTCGGTTTTATTTATTTTAGATTATTTAATTGAGACAGGAATTTGAAAATAGCATTTTATTTTTGGCTTGAGTATTTGGTCAATTAGAAGGCTATGCTCCCCCCCCCCCCATCTTCCATATCCTGTTTATGTAATTATAATTTTAAAGTAGCAGAATATATGTCATAATCCTTGTAAAATAGAAGAAAAATACCTGAATACTCTTTGGTGATCCATATCATTAGATTAAAGAGCAAATAAAGAATTTTTAAAAGGCTAATAATTTGTGACCAAATATACTTCTCCACACCAAAATACCCAGTGGGTGATGTGAAGTGTAAAGGGACCATCTGCTACATTTCATGTTTTTGTAATACACTTGTTTGCATCATAATGCCAGCGAAAACTGTATGTGCAGTCATCGGATGAGTTTTCTGGGCATGATTTCCTTCCAGATGCAATTTTATGACCGTCAATTTCAGTGCAATTTAGTAAATTTAGTGACTATCTTCTATGTATATTCCTATTCAAATTGGCAATTTGAAAAGAAGTTAAAATAGGTCCTTTGCTGTCTGGGAACATTTAACCTACATGGGCATTACAGACATGAGCATGGGAAGAAACTGTGCTGATTTAAATTTACATACAGCATGAAGTACACAATTGTGCATTACAGAAAAAAAGTGCCTTAATTAACCTAATACCAGATGGCTCTGAAGTCACCATGCACAGAGAAATGGGAAATTGTAGCAAAATGGACCCTTATTTACAAAATATTCATCACCAAATTTTACAAAGAAGTGGCCACCTAGAGAATATTTGGTGAATATTTCTAGTGCTTTATTTATTTATTGTTGAGAAGGTACCAAGGAAAATGTACAAGTGAAATCTCTTCAGATTTTCAATTCAAAATTCTGTTAATATGTTGCTTGAAAAAAGAAAAACAGAGGATATTACTTAAAATGAATTGCTTTCATTTCCAGAAAAAGAAACTGTCTTGGAAAATAAAAAAAAAAAAAAAAGAAAGAAAGAAAAAGGAAATAAACTATCTTGTCAGGATAGAGCAGGAGTTGACAAACTAGGGTCCACAGGCCAAATTTACCTTGCCACCTGTTTTTGCAAATCTAATTGAATTGCAACACAGCCATTATCTACCATCAGAGAGGAATAGTTGTACCTGAACTGTCCATGTTGAAAGCCTAAAAACATTTACAATCTAGCCCTTCACAGAAAATGTTTGCTGACCTTGGGGCAGAACAGAGCAATGACATTCGCTGGTGTTCCTTTGTCTTTGGGTTTAGAGGGAGTTGTGAGGGCCCCACCTCTACCTGTCCCAGCTTTCCCTGTGGTGGCTCCCACCCCGGCAGGCTCCGCAGCTCCCTGCAGTAAAAGCAGCAGGGTTACTTGACCAAGTTAGAAGCTGAGCCAAGAAAGAGAAAATCCTTTTCAAAATGTTTAGTATAATAATGGGAGTTGCTTTCTGCATCAAGGTCTAGATGCACGTTCCTGCCATTTTCAGAGTCATGGTGGAATCTCAGCCAAACTCAGTCCCCAGGGGAAAGTCACAGCGCTCTTTACACCCACACAAGTGACCAAGTCAGGGTATGTCCAACTCTTCACACTCACACCAACGATAAAGTCAACGTGTGTCCAGCTTGTTGGGAACCCAGAAGAGAGAGAGGATTTTGAAGGGACAGTTAGAAAATAATCAACTTTAGCCATAGTGAAGTGAAGAAAAGATGCAGTAATTAAAAAAAAAAAAAGTCTAAAATGTATGAGGGGTATATTAGTGAGTTAGACAAAGTTTTGACCTTTAGAGAACTTTGTATTTTCTTTTACAGATGAGAGAAATGATGTTGCGTGACCTGAGACACCAACGAGCAGAAGCTTTGCTGATATTCTCAAGCATTCACTCAGTTTACCCAGTATGAAGTAATGACTGTGTCCTTTCTTCAGGGAAGAATATCTATAGACCTCAGACAATATGTTGTTAACATATGTCAACCCTCTGGCCCGTGTCTCCGAGGAAGGGCTGCACGCCCTTTGATCTCAGGCTTAACAGGAAGTACCACCTTAGAGAATAGGCCTAAGGAATTTTCCAAAAAAGGCTATCTCTGTGAGTAACCCAGGGGGGTCCAGACTTCCTAAGCCTCTGGAAGAAAAACAAGTCACTTTAAACTCACACTGAATTCACTTTGTGTGCTTGATGTATGATATGTTGATTTTTAAATATTATCCTACATCCCTGTATTCCCAATTTGTCCAGTACAAGGCATTTTCATGAATGTTTATTGAATGAATAAGTGAGGAAATTAATGAATAAATAAATGTTCCAAAAATGCATGAGTGAATAAGTTAACAGTATTGATTAAACAGTCCCCTGTCAGTGTAGTAATTATAGTCTTTATGTGCAATGTTTATGGGTCCTTAAAAAGTATGCAATTAAAGGAAGATCATACCTTGAAGATTACAGTGTTACTCAATCCTGAGGGTACTTCTGAAAAGCAAAGCTAACAAAGCAGCACAAACCTCTGTGGGAAAATAAGGGAGTCACACTCAGAATCTATGGCCTGGAGCTACAAAATGCCAAAATGCTATGGATAATAACCATAGCAAAAGAGAAAAATAAATTATCTTGAATTAGGTCAAAGGGTATAATTTCAATTCATGGATTAAATTGATTAAAGGTAGGAATGGATGACAACATTCCTGTATGAAGGCAAACTGGGTCTGCAATAAGCTCTCCTTATACAGCTAGAACCACTAAAGAAATAGCTAGGGACATGCAAAACATTCAGAGATACCTATTACAAATTACAAAGGGATCAAGAAATAGAGGGAGGGGGCCAGAGGGAGGGTAATTTGTGGGATTACACCTGTGGTGCATCTTACAAGGGTACATGTGAAACTTAGTAAATGTAGAATGTAAATGTCTTAATATAACAACTAAGAAAATGCCAGGAAGGCTATGTTAACCAGTGTGATGAAAATGTGTCAAACAGTCTATAAAACCAGTGTATGGTGCTCCACGATTGCATTAATGTACACAGCTATGATTTAATAATAAAAAAAAAATATTTCAAAAAAAAAAAAAAAAAGGTGAAGCTTTCAGTATTGGAAACCACAAACTTGGGCTGTTTGATGAAAAGGCCAGTATTTGTGAAGGCTGACAAAGGGAGAGGGTACTCATCCCAGCTCAGTATATGTGAAGTGAAACAAACTTGACTTTGCAGTACCTTTCCTAATTCTGATTTCATATATTTGCCCAGCTTCAATCTGCTATTAATTTAACTTTATTTCATGGGATTCTTTTTTCTTTTTCAATATTAGGTGTACTTTATTTATTTATTTTTTGTTGTTGGGGGCTCATTAAGGGTACAAAGATTCAGGATACACTAATTGCATTTGTCAGGTAAAGTTCCTCTTATAAATGTGTTCCTCCCCCAACACATGGAATTCTTAGCAAAAATAGAATACACTGACTGGCCAACAACACACCTGAGTACATTTGGCAGTTCTATTTCTTATCATACATTGCTAGGTTGGATTTCTGATACAAATCCATCCCTTAAAAGTATGAGCAGTATAAAAAAATAAAAACATCTGAGCAGTATAAGTTAGTTTCCCTCAGGTATAATCTTGCTTAGAACAAAGAAAGTTCCAGATCTATTGAACTTCAAACCCAAATTCTGGGATAGAGGAAAAAGAGGACATCTTTCCTCACAATTAGTTTTGGCCCTACCTTTATTTCCTATACAATTCCTTAACATTGCCAAAAGCAAATTTGTCAGTTTACTTCATTTCTCTCTTGTATGCAAGCATCCTATCCTGTCACTGATTCTAAAGCATGAAGAAGAAGAAAATCAGTTGTCACAATTAAGACAAAGAAAAATTTCAGCTCAGGTAAGTTTTGAGTGTTAATTAGGAAAACAAATCTGTGGACTAGCAAAACAAAATCATAATTTAACAATCATTACCAGTTAACTTTTTAAAGAGAATCTTCTAAACCAAGTAGTAAATTCCCTAGTCGTAAGAGTCTAAGTAGTGCAGCTTTTCCATTTTGCCCATTGTTTTGAATTCTTCACTTGTTTCTTCCTATTTATTGCCTCAAAGTTTACTTTAACTGATGGATTATGTCTTCCCTAGGCTGAAGAAAGTTCATGATTTGGTACTTTGAAGGCTTTAGGTCTCTAAGTAGCAATAGATGAGAAGTGATAGCTATTGTTGAGAATATTTTTCTTTCTTTCTTTCTTTCTTTCTTTTTTTTTTTTTTTTGAGACAGAATCTCACTAGGTCACCCTTGGTAGAGTGATGTGGTGTCACAGCTTGCAGCACCCTCAAACTTTTGGGCTTAAGTGATTGTCTTGCCTCAGCCTCACTGATAGCTGGGACTACAGGCAAACACCACATCACTCGGCTATTTTTTTGTTGTTGTTGTAGTTGTCATTGTTGTTTAGCAGGTCTGGGCCAGGTTCAAACTTGCCAGCCCCCATGTATGTGGCCGGTGCCCTAACCACTGAGCTATGGGTACCGAGCCTCTTGAGGACAGTTTTCATTACCACATATTATGTTTTCTGAAAGGACCCAAGAGTTCTACCTGATCTTAGAATCAGGTAAAACTAGACATTTACCTAAACAACTGATTAATTTATTTCTTATGGATAATAATTTTGTACATAATCATGTGTGTCTTTTTTTTTTTTTTTTTTTTTTTTTTTGTGGTTTTTGGCCAGGGCTGGGTTTGAACCTGCCACTTCCAGCATATTGGGCCAGAGCCCTACCCTTTTGAGCTACAGACGCTGTGCACTCATGTTTGTCTTTTTATATACTCTGCTGAAATATCTGAAACCAATTTACCACTAGTGGTAAGGGTGATGATTTTTTTTACATATGTTTTTTAAGATTACACTCTAACATGGTTCAATTTTTATGTCCTTGCCCATTTTCCTAATTATTTTATATCCATTTTTGATTTATATTATCTCGCTATATAATGAATACTTTTAAACAATCCTTAATCCTTTCTGGAACATTAGTGGTATATAAAAGTAAAATATATATATATAAATTTAAGGAAAAGGATAACCGTAATCTCAATTCTTTTTGAATTAGAGCTAGTGAACGTAAATTTCTTTATATAAACTATACTATAAAATTCCCCATGTCTGATTATATATTAACAGTGTATTCCTTGGCATTTTTGGAATTAATCATCCAACAAATACTGAAGTAACTACAATAATGGATAATGTCTTCAATGCTGAGTAAGCAGAATGGGATTCGAAATAAAGAATATGTTCTCTACTCTCCAAAGGTTTACCATTTAAGTGACAAGTTCAATACACATAAAAGGATTGGAAAAATGGCATAATATATTATTTACTATTAAATTACCACAAAGTTTAAAGATCCTCCTGCCCCAAGCTCTCAAGAAGATGGGACCCTTCACAATGCCCAGCTATTTTTTTTTCTATTCTTAGTAGAAACAGGGTCTTTATCTTCCTCAGGCTGGTCTTGAACTTCTGCACTCAAGTGAACCCCTTGCCTCAGCCTTCCAGAGTACTAGGATTACAGGCATGAGCCATGGCACAAGCCTGCTCTTCTTTATTTAACAAGCAAGTTTTGAATTAAGCAGTTTTTCTCAGTAAATGAAACAAGTCCTACTGTTACCTTACTAAGGTTTTTATATTTTAAGTGGCACAAAGAATAGCTTTTGTAAAAAGTTAAAAGTTAAATATTTGTTTTAAATCTTTAACTATAATAAAATAGCAATTCAAATTTATGAATTTATGGAAATATTGCTTCAGAGAAAACTAAAATAGGTAGCTAAATTTTAAAACCTGTGATCATTAAAAATACACACACATATAGAAACAAATGTATAGAGGACAAGCAAAAATCAAAAGTTGTGAGGGAAGATTTTAATGTCTGAAAATTTTAAGAAAAAGTATAAAAAACAAAGGAGTCTAGATGAGAGAAGGAATATTATCAAGAACATGAATGGAGAATATATATGACTGCTTATGTGATAGTGAAGTTAAAATTTTGTATGATGCACATAACCTGTTAGGTAACCATAGGAAATAAGCTTGGGTGGTGAAACCATATAAAGAAATTCTTAGACTCAAAGTATAGAGACTATAGAATGCAGAAAGTCAGTAAAGGTTTTAAACATAACTGGAAAAAGGAAATGAAAACTATTATTTGCTGAATACTTCCTGTGTACTGTTATGATTCTAAACAATGTACACAGATCATCTCATTGATTTTCAACTAGTGTGCCATGAGAAATTTTAAAGATAATTAATCAAATTATTTTTGAAAGAATTTCTTTTTTTATTGTTAAATCATAGCTGTGTACATTTGTGCAATCAAGGGGTACAATGTGCTGGTTTCATATACAATCTGAAATATTCTCATCAAACTGTTCAATGTAGCCTTCATGGCATTTCTTAGTTATTATATGTAGACAT
>CAUYPK010100221.1:0-24523 GCA_963574355.1 Loris lydekkerianus | reverse complement strand
TCTGGCTGTCCTCAGAGTTGGGGAGGTGTCTCCCCAAGATTAGACCCCAGCGGGATCACTCTATTGTTGCTGGATCTTTGTAGGGAGTGACCCTGTATAGTTCCTCTGAGGCTGCTGTAGTTAGGGGATTCTGATTGTGGAAGCAGCTCCGGTGTGTGACACACCCGGATTCAGCAACAGGGCTGGGGGTGGTTTGCACAGTTCTCTGTGCCTGGCACCCTTTTACGTAATTCTTGGGAGCTTCGTAGTCCCAGGTAATTGTAGAAAAATGTTCTGCTGGTCAATGGTATTTTATGGAAAAATTTGTTCAAACATTTGCATTGGTAATGGAAGGAGAACAATGACCTGGAAGTGATAAAGCAAAATAGGCAGCTCTTGCTATAATTTCCAGTTAGCTATTAGGTCTGCCCAATAGATAAAACACTTTAAACTACACAGAAATGTTTGCTTACATACTACAATATAGGTGTAATCTCTAACAACTGACAAGGTATTTGTCTTTTTAAATCTTAGCCTCTAAAGAAGGCTGGGATGGGTGAGGGGCATGTGAATTGGTCAAGTGGGTTTTTCAGGGTACACGGCCTGCCCTGGGCTTGTCTCCTAAGTTTTGTATGTGTGTATGTGTGTCAGTACCTTTTTCGGAGACAAAGGGGCCCAGGGCTTTTGTCACACTCTTGGGGGGTCAAAAAAAGTGAAGATATTGGTGGCTGTGGGATGTGGGGATTACATATAGTTTCTCCACTGACGCTGCCCAGGGGCTATAGCAGTGTTCTTCTTCTTCTTTTTTTTTTTTACTTTGTCCTGCAGTTTTTATTTATTTTTTATTATTTATTTGTTTTTTATTATTAAATCATAGCTGTGTACATTAATACAAACAGGGGGCACCATACACTGGTTTTATAGACCATTGATTAAAAAATTGTGGCATATGTACATCATGGAATATTATGCAGCCTTAAAGAATGATGGAGACTTTACCTCTTTCATGTTTACATGGATTGAGCTGGAACATATTCTTCTTAGCACAGTATCTCAAGAATGGAAGAAAAAGTATCCAATGTACTCAGCCCTACTATGAAACTAATTTATAGCTTTCGTATGAAAGCTATAACCCAGTTATAACCTAATATATGGGTAAAGGGGGAAGGGAGGGGAGGGGAAGAAGGAGGATGGGTAAAGGGAGGGTGATTGGTGGGATCAGACCTACTGTGCATCTTACAAGGATACATGTGAAACTTACTAAATGAACAATATAAATGTCTTAGCAGAATAACTAAGAAAATGCCAGGAAGGCTATGTTAACCAGTGTGATAAAAATATGTCAAATTGTATATAAAACCAGTGTATGGTGCCCCATGATTGCATTAATGTACACAGCTATAATTTAATTTTAAAAAAGTAACAACAGCTTTTAAAGAGATAGATCATATAAAAGTATATGGATGGAAACATAAAATGGTGAAAAAGTGGAGGGGGGGGGTTAAAGGACAGCATTTCTATTACACTTTGCCTTCTTGTTTGCTTGTAAGCAGAGTTATCTTATGTTCATTGCAAGCCTTCTGATAACCTCAGATCAAAACACCTACAACAATGGATATGCAAAAAATAAAAAGCAAGAAATTAAGATACAGTATCAAAGAAAATTACTTTTAACAAAGACAAGAAGGAAGGAAGAAAGAGAGGACCACAAACAAATTAAATAACATGGCAGTCGTAAGACCTTCCCTATGCATAATAATATTGAACGTGAATGGACTAAGTCCTCCAATCAAAAGACACAGAAGCCTTGAATGAATGAACAAGTAAGAGCCAACTAAGAAACACACTTCACCTATACAAAGGGAAGGAAAAAGAGATTCCATGTAAAAGGAAAACAAATAAGAGCAGATATAGCTATACTTCCATTGGATAAAATGATTTTAAGACCAACATTGTAAAAAGGGACAAAGGAAGTCATTATAAAATAATAAAGTGGACAATTCAACAAGATGATGTAATAATGCTAAATTTATATGCACCCAATGCGGGAGAAGTCAGATATATAAAGAAATATCTAGAAAATGTAGGCAATTGCTGGCCCAGGCTACTTTGCTTATGCTACCTATCAGTGTCCAAAGTGGTACCCAGTATCCTCTGACAAGGCCATTATGATCCACTGTACTCCTTGGGATCCTTCAGCATCCAACAACCACTTTACATTTTGTTCTTATAAATTTGACCTTACAGGCAATTGTTATCATATAAAGAGAAGACATTACTTTAAATAGTGATATAGGGTAACGTTTCTTCATAGGCTAAGAATATTAAGAAAAATGGACAATTGCACTACCTTCAGGATGAAAGAGCAGAGACCTCACCAGTATTTTAAGCAAATCATGTGAATACTTTATGGAACACATTTGCTTGCAGCTTATTGGAGAACATCCTTTGACCTGTGATCCAGCCAAATCTTTAGGGTAATGAGCTGTGCTCTGCTCTACTCTACTTAGCCAGTAAGCATTTTTCTTTTCCATTTGGAGGATAAATACTGGGATTAACTAGATAATCTTTTTTTTTTTTTTTCCCTCAACTTCTATATATAGTTTCAGAAAACTCTATTTTCTCCTTTCTCAAAATTGCACATCTTTGTTTTTGTAGCCTATGTTTTAGTCAGTAACTGTAGAAAAAACAATTATTTTCTTTGACTCATGTTTGAGCAAAGAACACTAACATAATTGATTATAGTGGGGAAAATTTTGAGTAGTTGGATAATATGACCCTATATTACATCAAGGATTTCAGTATTCCTGTCAACTGCATAATACTACCACTGACACAAAACTAAATTGAAAATAAATTTTAGGATATTCAAGACATTACAACATGATTTCTGTAGTCATCCAAATTGCCACTTTGAAAAAATAATGCCTAAGAAATATGATGAGTCTTTGGATTAAGCCATTCGGAATACTTGAGAATTAGAACTTTTGCTAAATATATGATTCTTACTTAATTTTCAACCTGATTATGAAAAAGAAATACAGTTCTAAGATAGATGTTTATGTCTTATTTTGTATTTTAAATATAATGATTTCATTATAATATCTGCAACCATATTTTAATTTAGAAATTGGTACTTAATGTGGTTGAGTTTCTTTGCTGCTTTTAATTGATGTGTTTATAATCAAAATGTTTATGTCATAAAATAACAGTTGCTCAAGTGAGGAATAGAGTAGTGACTCCAACATGAGCAAGGTGGATTTGCAAATTATGAGGTCCTTTAGAATTTTTTTCTTAAACTGAATCAATCAATATTTACCATTGTAAAATATGTACCTATATACTCGAGTATAAGCCGAGTTTTTTCGGCACAAAATTTGTGCTGGAAAACCTGAACTTGGCACAAATTTTGTGCTGAAAAAACTCAGCTTATACTCGAGTATATACGGTACTTGTGTTTCTAACAGTGACTGGCTGTGACTTGAAACAGTACTGAGGTACATGCTGAGCTCTCCTTTTGAGAAGACCTTGAGGAAAATGTGATTAAAAGCCCATCATCATGGGACATTATCAGATTTTGGAGAAAAATACTGTTGTGTTAGTGCAGTAAATCCTCAAGGAAGACTCAATCTTGAGAAGGGCAAACAGGTTAAACATTGACCACAGAAACAGGATGAGAGCTGCTCATGGCTGTGTTATAGGCAGAGGTCACCCCAGAGGAAAGTTAGCCAAGGGCACATCCCAGCCCTTGTTTCTGAATGGTCACGTGAGTCCTCGTGGCCTCAGTAGGGGCAGCTTTGGTTCTGAAGTTACCCCTGGTGTGCGGGAAGGACAAAGCTACTATTGGGCATTCAGTAATAGCATTTTCCAAACCACTGGGGACATATGTTTTCCAACAATGAATGTTTCAGACAAAGGAAAAATTAAGAAGAGTGTGCATATGTGTAGCTCCCTAGAGCGATCTAACTTTCACATATCTCTGAGTAGTTATTAGGGAAAGGTTGACCTTGGGAAAAAGCATGTGTGCCAACACCTATTGAAGCTAATGTTTTAAAGAGAAATCACTTTTTAGAGAGAAGGTTCTAGTGTGCATCTCCCATCATTCCCCCCAAAGACACCCCACAGGTGTTTGGATAGAACATAGAAGAAAAATAACCAGGCATATAAGAAAGAGAAAGCAAATCCTTAAGGGTAAAAATAACAGCAACAGCAACAATAGCAAATAAGGAAAAAGAATTGTGTTTGTGTGTGTGCAAAATGTAACTCATTCATTATGCTGAAATATAAGTGGCAATTCCTGGGAAGGATAGCATGGAATGCAGGCGAAGTTGATGGGAACAATATTATTAAGGGTATTTTCTGTCATATTGAAGGCTTTGCTTTCCTTCTCTCCTTCAGTAACTTCCAAGGAAAGACTCAACATGGTCAACTTTTTTCCTCTGTGAATGTGTAACTTGAGGTATAGGACAGGAAGCAGTTACAAACACTCATGAGAGAAGTGAAGGTTCAAATCAGAGTAAAATAATTTGAAATTAGAATTCAAATGAGAAATATTCAGAAAATAAATATTTGATCACTTGTTATTTTGTTAGATAGAGGGGAAGAGAAAAATCATGGATAATCATTAATGTTTTACCCTGAATGGTGATGGAATTTGGGGGTGCTATAATTAAGTTAAAAAGAGAAGAGCTGATTTAGAGCAGGTGATGTTTATTATGGGCATGATGAACTTGAGAGTCTGTGGTCTCTGTAAATATTTGAAATCCAGAAGCATGGAAATGCATAGGTTTGATGATTGGGAGAAGCATTTACACCAGTGTTTTGAACCTTTTTTATCTCGCAGCACACTTGAATCTATAGTTAAACTTATTGGGTACACTTAAATTACATTGATCAAAAAAAGGGGGGGGGATAAAAATAAGGAAATAATTACAGTGCTTTGAAATTCTTTTGACAGTAATTTAATTAATGATCTTTAAACATTTTCTCAGTACACCATTCGAAATCATTGGTTTAGACTATAGTGATAGATTTGGGAGAAATCAGCATATAAATAGTGGTCATTGAACCCATGAGAGTGGGTAACATTAACTGAATAAATGCAGGGTGCAAAGAGCGGTGGAATAAACAAAGCACTCTAGAGAATACTCGCATCTCAGGCTAATATAAAGGGTGTGGATAGAAAAAGATTGGCCAAAGTGAGGCAAATAGGAAACAGAGCAATTCAAGAGGTCAATAAATCAATGAAAATAAATATTCATTACATTAGACAATATACTCTTACCTGGTGGGGAAGTAAGTTCATGAACTCATCATAGAAAAAGTACACCATACCTCCTTGCTGAATATAACAACAGGCACCAGCTGGCCAAGGGGAGAACTCTGCAGGTGACCACAGTGATGGGCAGTGAGGGGGTGTGCAGCAGTTTTTCTAGGAAGAGTATACAGACTTAATTGTCAGACCTCTTATGTAAGGTCCAAGAGAGTTAGTGATCTCTTCACTGTTTTTGTTCCTTGCTGTTTCCCACTAGAATAATGCCAGGTATATAGTAAACTCTCAGAATTTATTAGAAAGTCACTGATGACCTCAGGGATGGGAACTTCAATACAGCAATGAGGCAAAATGCCAGATGAGGCTGGGAGCAAATGCATGGTGAGGCACTGCAGATTCCAGAAGTATAAACTCTTCTTCCAAGGATTTTAGATGATAATTAAAAGAGAAAGACATTTAAAGAGCATGGAATAAAGTAAGTGCTTTTATTTCAGAAAGGGGGAGCCTTAAAATTATTTATAGACTGGGATAAGTCAGAGATTCTAGAGCAAGAAAACATGAGAATAGGAGCACAGTTCAAAAAGAAAAGGGATAGAGTCTCGCACCCGTAGCACACTGGTTACGGCACCAGCCACATACACCAAGGCTGGCAGGTTTGAACCTGGCCCAGGTGAGCTAAGCAACAATGACAACTGCAACAGAAAAATAGCCGGGTGTTCTGGCAGACGCCTGTAGTCCCACGTACTTGGGAGGCTGAGGCAAGAGAATCGCTTGAGCTCAAGAGTTTGAGGTTGCTGTGAGCTGTGATGCCACAGCACTCAACCGAGAGAGACAGAGTCTCAAAAAAAAAAAAAAAAAAAAGAAAAAGGAACAAAGAACATTTTATCATTTGGGATGACAAAAGGGAAGGTCCTAGCTAAGGGCGTAGTTTTGATGGACGATGACAGTAGAGTATTGAGAATTCTTCTGAGGGGCTCTCTCTTTGCAATGACGTCAGCAGCAAGAACCTTGGCTGAAAGGGCAATGAAGTTGGCAAGGCTTAATTGAGAAGAGTAGAAAGCATCATGGTAGACTTGGAGCAAGTTGACCAAGAATCAGGAAAAGTAGTGAGGCCAAGTGACTTAAAAGGCCATGTATTTATGGGGATCCGAGTTACAGAGTGGAAGGTCTGCTTTGATAATTTAGTGCATCCTGGGCAAAGAGCATGAAGGCATCTCTTAACACTACCCTGCATCAGATTCTGTATTTGGCAGGTTGTGTTGGACACACAAGGAAAGGAAGACAAAATACAGGGTCATGACCAGCTCTACAAACCAGATGAGGGAAAGAAGAATAGAGGGAGAACTGCTGAACCAATGAGGAAATGGAGCGGAGATGAGGTTATGAGACAAAAGACATCCATCTCTTGTCATGTAACTGGCTGTTGAAATGTAGCAGCCCAAGATGAAGCTGCTTTAGGAAACCACAAATATAGTATGTGGCCTATGTAGGTGGGCAGAGGACAGGAGATGGATTAAAATGTTGGTGGAAGTACCTGGCGTTAGAAAACCAGGTAACACAGTCATTAGGCAAATGACAAACAAACGCACCCACATAGATGTGTTTTGCTAATTTGCTGGATTATTGAGATACATGGATCAAGCAGGGCGGGTGACCACAGGGTAGCATTTGAGTGAAGGACAAAATAATTATCAATACTTTTCTCCAGCAGGCCAGAAGTGAGTCCATGGCTCTTTGTGTCCACACATATGAATGCCAATATTTACTGAATGGGTCTGAGCGTTGTCAGCTGTCATCTGAGCAGTGTTTGCCTCTAAATAAAGTTGCCTCCAAAAGGAGATCCCAGTAGTAGCCCCTGTGTACCTTTGTAGATCCTGCCACATGCACGCGTGTCTTTAAGAAATTGGTGCCTCTTGTATATGCAGATACCATCCGATGTCTGGAGTCCTGAATACTCTGCAGGATGACAGGAGCGCGGCTTGTTCCCCTCAGGTGCCTCTCGCGGAAGTGATTTCTACGGAACAGACTCTTAGCATTAGGAATCATTCCAGGTTTCTTCTTCAGGCACTGGGATCTATGAAGCATTCAGAATGAGTCTGTGATGGGAGCTATTTTAGCCTCATAAGATATGCCCTCAGATTATACTCAACGTTTTTTTTTTCCCCTTTCAAAAATACTGGCCATAAAAATGTTTAATTGGCCAGAAGTCTCTCTAGAGGCATGGTGTTTCATTAACTCAAGGAGACACCAGAGACATTTTAAGAATAAATCTGACTCAGTGAAAGCTAACATTTTGTAAGATTAGAAGCCTAGACTATAAAAGCAGTTTGCCAAGACATACATTTATGGCTTTTGGTTGGTGGCCTTCTGAATTCTACTTCTATAGTTCAAGTCCCTTTCTGCTACAATAGGAGCAACATAAGAAAATGTAAACAGGGCTTGAGAGAGAGCATAGTCCATGTTCCTCAAAAAGCAGTTGAAGGACTTTTATATTACAGTGGCCATTTTTATCTTAAAAATGCACCAAATTCTAAAGCTGTCTTTACTGTTATCAGCATGGGAGGACCTCTGTAGAAAGGTAATCAAAAGGACTCTCCTGGCTCAGGTGCCCTTTGTCTCAGAGGAAGGTGATATGCAGCATCTGGAGATGATGGAACACATGATTAGCATTACCGCAGAGAATGATTAATATCTTCTTAAAGCACCTACTTCCAGATTATCCATCATTTCATTAGAGTGAAAAAGTTCCCTGTGAAAAGGGGCTGGCCCTCTGAACCATGAATAACTCACCCACCCCTTGACATGTTTACTAATTGAGTAGCAGAGCGGGTTTAATACTTCAATATATTTATACTAAGCAAATTATGACTTTTTTTCAAGGCTCAGGGTGAGTGCAGGATTGTAGTGAAATAACAAAGTGCTTTTGTTTGGCAATTAAAGGTCATTTTATGATTAATACTAAATTTAACCCTTATTCTTGACAGAAAGCATTAATTTTTTTTGTCATAAACCATTGACCAGATTTCTTGTGAGGGATTTTTGCTATGCAATATTGGTTAATTTGCACTGTGGATGTGACATTTAAAAGATTCCTCATTAACCAGGCCCTTTGAAAGCATCTAGTTTTAGCACGGGTCTTGAGTCCATGAATTTATTTAGTGCTTTACTTAGAGAGAGATTATGTATTTAGGAGAAGAAAGTCCAGGAATGGTGGCAGATTTTCTGTATTTTCTTCATCACCACAACAGAATGAAACTCTCTTCAATGTAGCAGAGAAGCCTTCAAATGCTACCACCCCAGAGTCCTAGAAATATAATACTAAAACTGTACTCAAAATCATTTCATTCATTTACATAATGAATCAAAAACTGTTTTGTACAATCAAATCATACATCACTCTTTTATTACCTGAACTCTAAATATTTCTGCTTCTGTTTCAATAACTCATCCTTAAACTTTTTCACTTCATTTTTGATTATCTGAAAAATCTGGAAAAATGTCAAACTCTTATTTATCTTCAACTATCTTCTATCCCGCCCCATTCTCAATACTACAGGTTGGTTTTCAAGACTTTGTTTTTCAATCAGTCATTTGGGAGCATAAGAACACACATAATTGGAAGGAGAAATTCCCCCCCTTGAGGAGGCTCAGGAGTCCGTCAGAGTGGGAAGTCATCTTCTCAGAGCCTGAAGCTCAGGAAACATCTTGGTCCAGGTTGTTCTGCTCACCATCCCTGTGACTCTGAGTGTGTCACTTCTAGTGTCAGGACACCTGGAAGCTGAAAACTTAGGCAAAATGATCACTCAGTACCTGTGACATTAATGAGATGAATATAATGAATAATTTCTATACTGTTTACATGATTTTCATATGACATCTTGTATCATAACAAATTCTTCTTCCATTTCTAAAAACGATAACTGATGTTTGGTGTTGCGCTAATGATGTGTTGCATCATTTGTGGGATGTGCATGCGGATATCCACATATTAGAAAGTTCAATTCCCAGAAATTGCCTTACCTTTTAATTAAAGTTCCTCAAACTTTTTTTTTTTAAGGAACCATCTGATTATAAACACATTTATTTCAGGAATTTAAAAAAGATCCAAAAACAAAATGCAAGAGGACACAATTCATCTCACATGTCTTCAAATAAAATGTTTTGTTACTGCAGTGTGCCCTAAGTGGTTATGAACGTTCAAAACCAAATTCAAGCATATTTACTCTACTGCACTGTACCTACCGCAAACTGGAAATAGATTCAATGACATGAAATCCAGTTCCTAAACAGGCATCTACATAGAGCTATGCTGTGGCCTTTTTATAAGCATGCAGTAAAAACAACAGACAAAAACTTTAATACCTGTTAGAAATGCCAAACTAAATGAAGTTAAATAAATTGCTTTGCCAATACACTTTTTAGATCCTCGTGAATTTTCAAGAAGGCAATTCAGGTCATTGTGCTTATCAAACTAATCTGATCAATTGAATTAGGTAACATTCATTTATTTCTGTTATCCCATTTTTAGATTAAGGCTGAGCAAAAAGTAATTGTATGCAAAAATATGCATATGTACTACTATATATTACTATAAATCTATAGTATAGTTACTGATGTTTCAAAATTGTGGTTTAACATGGAGAATCGGAAAGTATCTGCTATAATTATGAAGAAATAAATACCCCAATAATAGATATAAAACCCAACAAGAACAACTATGACACAAGATCTAAAAACGATTTAGCTTTGGTAGAATGACTCGGCCAAAGAATCTACTGGCTGTTTACTATATACGGACACATGTGACTAAGTTTAGAATGAGAGAATAATGTGAGATTTTGGCCACTGGCTTTATATTAGTGAAAATATCCCAACTACCTGGGTGAAGTGGGGACTTCAGAGTCATATAAATACAGACTTAGTTTCTTAGCAAAACTTTAAAAGATTCTGGGGGAGCACTATGAAACCAGAGCTCTATTGTGGTCATATTAGGGGGCCTTAGGCAAGTTCTTACCCTCTAGATTGAGCTAATAAACACTTTCACTCTAGACATTTATGACTGACCAGGAGGAACTACCCTGCTTTTTAGGGTGGTTGGTCCTACCTGGATGGTTCTAGCCACAGCCAGAATATTTATTTATTTTATTACACCTATGGATGCTTCAAAGATTTCTTTCTCCTGTCGTACCATGGCACAGTGTTTCATTAGCTCGAAGACACATTGAAGACCTTTTGAAGACATGAAGAAATTAATCAGCCCTGAGAGGTAGGTGGTCACTTTAGAAACTTAATTCCTACTTCTGCTTTTAAAGAGCTACTGAGGTCGTAGCTCTTTAGACATTGAGTGGCATATTCTCAATTTGGGAGTGCTGATATTCCAGGAAAGTATGCGTTTGTGGTCAAGAATACCTGAGTCCAAATTCTAGCTCTTCCACCTGTATAGTGTATTTGGTCAACTTGACCACCTAAGATATATACTTGAGCCTCGATACTGGGAATATGGTCTCTGATTCATATTTTGACACCAATATCCCCTGGGGGCATGTTAGAATTAGAATAAAATCTCAAGCCCCGCTCAAGACCTACCAGATCAGCATCAGAATTTTAACAAGGTATCAAGTGTGCACATGACAGTTTGTAAGGCCCTATCGGAGATGACGACGACAAAGAAATTCTAGAAGTCACAAGTTGAAGAACTATAAACAGTATAAACTATGACACACAGGAAACACAGGAGCACAATGTATTTGACAACGAATCACAAGGAATCCTAATCAGTAACGATTATGCTGAGATCAAATCACTGAAACTCTTTTAATTATTAGATAAGATGTTCCCTCCTACATCTTTCCATTTGCAGAGAAAAGAACATACCACAGTCACCTCCTCAGTGTTCTGTCCTTCCCCATCTTCAGATATTGTACCCACTTCTCTGGGATTCATTGCATCCTTGGAGAGTATAAAATAGGACAAAATTCTTGATTAGCATTAACTCTGACTTTAAATATTTTGCTTCACTGTTTTCAGCTCTGGAATTTCAATATTAAATTTTGTAAAAAACTGTGTTCAGTCAACTACATTCAACAATTCTGGGTTCAGGTCTCTCTCCCTTCTGTGATCCTTTTGTCCAACAATATTCTGGTGCTGAAGCATCCTGGGACAACTTTTTTGTTGTTGCTGATTTTATGAATATTGTAGACTCCTGACCATTCAGGAGGAATAATCTGATAAAGAAAATGTGACAGTTATACTTGCCCAAGGGAAGCAAGGCCCCCTGCCTTCTACTCATGAAATAGGAAAACATATCACCTTGTTTTTCACCATAGGCAACCTTTGTATGGTTGTGTGTGTATAACAGTATAAGAGAATCTGCAGCTGGGAATTTTTGAAAATCCTTTGTTGATGTCTTACTTTATAAGGAAAGAGATAATCATCAGAAAAACAAATCTGTCCAAAATTCTTTGAAGAAAAGGGCAAAAGAGATGAAGAGAGAAAACTACAGCAAATAGCCAAAGATAAGCTCTCATCAAAGGTCAAAGGGGTTTGGTGGTTTTTTTTCCTTTTTTTTTTTTTTTTTTTTCCCTCAAACCTCTGAGGAGTCTGTTTGGTTTGGTGAGAAAAATGAAACTGTAGAAGTCCCAGACCTCTGTACCAACTATGAAATTTGTAACTTGGAGCAAGTTACTTAACTTCTCTAGACCTCAATCTCTTCATCTGAAGAAGAGGAAATTAACCCCTGTTATCTCATATTGATCTGCAAGAATTAAATAGTTTGAAGGGAGAGTGCTAGTCACACAGCGGTTATAGCATATAGATCCCATTTCTTCAAGATCACTCACTGTTTACAGAATGGCATGTATATTGCATGAAGATTCAACTTCAGCCTATCTTTTCTCCATAAGATCACGGCCTCTGGGGCACAGGTGCACAAGCAAAAGAGGACCCTAAGCGTTACTTAAGCTGCAGCTAGAGAAGACCTCTGGCCAGCCACGCAGCCCCCTCCCCACCCGTCAGGCCTCAGCGTTCCCAGTCTGGTGGCTGTTTGTCCTCCTCTTTGCCCTCTCTGCTCTGCTGCGATCGTCCCGGATTTTCCCTCTCTGCAACTGCTGTCCAGACCAGCTGCACCCACTACATCTTCAGCAGTGGACCGAGGAGGGTATTAATCATATTTTTGAGGAGGACACTCTGCTATTTATCTCTCTGACACCTCCAGCGATGGGCCGCCCAGGCCTGCCCACAGTCCATTGACTGGTGAGATTACACATTACCTTGCTCCATTGCCTTTCCCTGCCCTCCCCATTGACTGGCTGTTCAACAGTGGAGTTGTGTTTGTTCAATCAGACATAATTGATACCTTTTTGTTCTTTCTAGAGAGTGCATGCTAATATTTAGTTGAAGTGCAGCATTTTCAATCTAATTTCAGGTTAAACCAAACAGACCAAAGATGCTAAAAAATTCTTCTGGGATCCCCTCTCCTACCGCCACTAAATACCATTGGAATTATAGGGACATGTGGGCTTCAACCAGCAGCTGCTTTTGCTGAATGTATGATTGGGTTTCCAAGCGCCCAGGTTTTTTGTTATAAATTGAGTACAGATGTGTATTTACACGTGGCCTCTACCTCCAAGTTTAGCAGTTGCCTATAGAAGAAGAGCTCACCCTTTGCTCAGCTTCCTAGTCATTCCCATAATTCCTTTCTTCCTTTCTATGTGATCCCTCCGTCAAGTCCTTCTGCCTTGTGCATTGCGTAGGTCCATTTGTCACTTATCTTCTCACTTCTCAGCTCTTTTATTTTAAAATGAAAAGAAAGAGGGAGGATAGCAGGGCTGCTTAATGATAGCTAACATCCAAATATGTAAATAGCATTAATACTTAAATTAATGACTGATTAGCTAATCAGTAAGCTTAATAATAAACTGGCTGCAGAGGGACAAAAGGCCCTGAGTCACTACTACACTCCAGAGTGACTTGGTTCTTTGTTCTCAAAAGCATTGTTCCCTTAAATGCCTTTCCAACATAATGCATAGATGGAAAATCTGCTGGATTACGCTGAATAGACAAATTTTAAAAAGAAAAAAAAAAAAAAAGAAAAGAAATGTTCAATCAAGAGTTCTCTGAATCGTTTATGCATTTTTCTACCAACTAATTATCATGTCCCTACTATGTGCCAAAGGCTGTGCAAGCAGCTTAATTAATTTTGGCTTTATACACATTCTATTTGATTTATTTATTTTTTGTTTAGTTATTATAAAATGACACTATTATTTTCTGTGTTAATATAAACACAGAAATGCCAATTCTCATTACGTTGTGTGGCTCACGTGCCCTATAGTGGAAGATGGAAGGTTCCATCCTCTGGCTAAGTTTTAGTAGCAGTGAAAATGATTTAGTGACAGTTGGAAGGCTGAATCGGGAGGCAGCTCTGACTGTGTCAGAACCCTGACTCTACTGACCTCTATGAGTTTCAGTTTTCTCTTCTGAAAGACAGGAATAGTACCAGTAAGTTAGTGGACTGTAATGAGAATAAATTAAGATAGGTTTTTAAAGAGTTCAGCATATAGAAAACATTCAATCCAGGCCAATTTTGTCATCATAATTAGTATTAGAAACAGACCTATTCTGAAAGGAGCATTTGATTTTTTTTTAGTTTTTGGCTGGGGCTGAACCCACCACCTCCAGTATATGGGACTTGAACCCACCACCTCCAGTATATGGGGCTGGTGCCCTACTCCTTTGAGACACAGGTGCCGCCCAAGGAACATTTGAATTTTAAATACACTATCAAGCCTGCCCATTTTCAGGAAATCTAGGGAAATATACTGTAATGCATAGAAGGGAAGAGCAAACTTGGTATGAGTGTGCGCTGCAGAAGCACCCTGGGGTTCTGCTGCTACCCTGGCTCTCTGTCTGCAGCAATGCCCGCTGGGTGGGCATAACCCAAGCCTTCCTCCATTGGGCTTTGCATCAACGTTGCTCCACAAGTGTATTCAAATTGTCTCTCTTATGATGATCTTCTCCAAAGTCACATTGCGTATGTATGTATATGTTTGTGTATATAGGTGTGTGTGTGTGTGTCTATATATATATATATGGTCTGACAATTAAGTTCGTAAATTCATCCTGCAAAAAGTGCTGCACACCTCATTGCTGAATATCACTAGGGTCACCTTTACAGTACTCTCTTGGGAAGCCGTGCACTGATGCCAGCACCTAGTCCATCCTTCAATGCAATTTTAAAACTCTTTTTCTGGAATGGCCAACAGAATTGTTGTGATAGGAGGTCTGACAATTAATTTCATGAACTCATTGCAGAAAAAAAAGGCGCTGGCAGGGGTGCATAGCTTCCCAAACGGTGATATTCAGCACTGAGGTCTGCAGCACTTTTTCTAGGATGAGTTGGCAAACTTAATTGTCTGACCGGGTATACTCTATCTATGTGTGCATATGTATGTTCAAAATATGTATACATCTACAAATGTTCTGGCATGAATGGACACTTCTCCAGGCCCAGGCCACAGTTCAGTGAAAGCTGGTCTATTGGAGCCAACTTATCTTGTCATAAATCTTCACTATGTAATTTTTTTTTTTAATTTTCATCAAAAAGAAGAGAGAAGGGAAAACAATGTTTTATTATTCCAGTGTAAGCCCAAGGAAAACCTTCTGACAGTGTCCCACAATTATCTCTAGAACACCAGAGGATTCTCTGCCAATTAACTTTAGTTTACAAGAAGTTTTGTAGGCTAGGTTGTAGAAAATTTCTTGGCTGGCAGAGATAACATCTAAATAACCCAGCGAAGCTTTTCCACTCTAATTGTAATAAGGTTTTGAACTCAACAAGAGCACTTGACAGGGGTGAAAAGATTGCCTCAGCAAGCATGCTCCGAGGTGACCATGTGGCCCAGGCAATCTCTCAGAGGCTGGGGTGTCAGTGCTACCCTCATTAGGGGCCTTCAGCTACCAATGCAAGTCCTGGCCCACAGATTCCCCAGGGAAAGGGGTAGATCTCAGAAGGACACAAAGCAAAAAAGGAAGGAAAGCCCAAGAAGGTAGTGGGGACATGGGAAGAAAGAGGTAAGAATTAGAGGCTGCTGTGAAACCAGGAGCTGAAAATGTTTATTCTCCGGTCCAATTAAAAGTCCTGAATGCACATCAGAATATCTCCATTAGGCAGCTGGTTCCAAACACATGAGTTTTTTTTTTCTTTTTTTTTCTTTTCTTTCTGTTTTTTTTTTTTTTTTTTTTTTTTTAAGATAGTGCAAGGTACTGGCAACATTTAAAAAATATTCATTTAACAAAGATATTTCACTGTAGTGACATTCTCAGCAGCTCACTGTACTATTTTCTAAGGCCTTCACAATCAAGCATTGCAAAAATACTTAAAGAAATAGCTTTTTAAATTTTTCAACAGAGAAAAAGAAAAAAAAATAACACTTTTATTGATGTGATGGGAATTTTTCCCAGACAAATTCAAAACTCCTTGCCTGAGTCTCCCTCAGGGTGTGTGAAAACTGTGCGCGGTTCCCTTTACTAGGCTGTTGTCAGTATTTGTCCATAATTTCATTTAAATAAAGAAAATTTATTTTCATCTGATTACAAATTCGGAGATCAGAAATTGTCTGGCTTAAGCGACCATCAAGTCAGCCTTAAAATGTTTCCGCTGCATGATTTTGTAAGATCTTTTCTCTTGAACAATTCTTAATTCTGAAATTATGCACTGTGATTGTTGGCCAACCACATAGGTAATCAATTTCCTAGACTAGACCATATAGGAAAATAGCAGTGCATTGAAAACTTTCTCTTGGTTTGTTTGTTTGTATCTGAGATTACCATGTGTATCTGTATCCACTTGCTCAAGGTTTTGAATTCAGTGTTTACACACAGGCAACAGAGAATTACAAAGATAGGAGCTGAGTCCTGTTACTTGTCTCACCTAAGTTGCTGCATTTTATGTCAGGAATTAGAATAGACTCACTCTCTTACAAATTGCTCTGTCTTCCAGAGGAAGACTCAGCGAGTATCAAGTTGTGTGGCTGCACTGATAGACACATTTTCGAAAGCAGCACCTGTGATTTCATTGGAGAAAAACAAACATGAAAGTTAGGTTTCAGGACTGCCTACATCATTCATGGGGCCCAGTGAAAAATGAAAATCCCAGAGCCCCTTGTTCACAAATTATTAACAATTTCAAGATAGCAATGGCTGAGCATTAGGTTCAGCACAGATTCATTCTGAGAATGGGGCCCTCTGCCATCTCCCAGCTTCTAATAGATTGGTGATTTGATTAAATGTAGTCATTTTCTTCTACTGTTTTCTAAAGGCATTAGAAGGATTATGAGACGGAATATTAAAACATAACTACAGAGAGATTTGCCTCTAGCGCATTTTCAAAATTTCAGAGTCCACTAAGTAAGTGGGGTTCATCTTTGTGTGCCCCCAGGCAGTAGATAAACGCCTTAGTCTCCTTGAGGGGAATGCAGGTGGCATTCTGAACTCCTTCCTGTAGAGTTAAGTCAGCGCTCGCTCTCCATCATAGGTGGATTGTCCCACTGAGAACACTGCAATGTCACAGGAAGCCCAGTGGGGGCGCCGCTTGAATAGCCAGTTAGTCATCCCAATTGGGGCATTTAGTTCAAGGAGAGCACAGAGTGGAGCTGAAACTGCGCCATCATGGGGGCAAGCCCGTCACAGGCACAGTGCAAAGGGCCTTTCCGTGTGGTGCCACCACAGGATCTGCTGGGTAGGTCGCTGAACAGCTTCCATCACAGAGCTGTGATGGGCTCTGTGAATGTCAGCTCTTACTATGATTCTAAAACAGAAATCATGCCTATCTAGTTCACTTACATTTCCATTAAAATTGCTGAGGGGTGCGGCAACTGTGGCTCAAGCAGCTCAGGCGCCAGCCACATACGCCTTATCTGGTGGGTTTGAATCCAGCCTGGGTCGCCAAACAACAATGACAGCTGCAACCAAAAAATAGCCCGGCCTTGTCTTGTGGCTGGCACCTGTAGTCCCAGCTACTTGGGAGGCAGAGGCAGGAGACTTGCTTGAGCCCAGGAGTTGGAGGTTGTTTTGAGCTTTGGCTCCACAGCACTCCACCCAGAGCAATAGCCGGAGGCTCTGTCTCAAAAAAAAAAAAAAAATTGATGAGGAGACTATTAAATTTTGTCAATGACTACAATTTTGTCTGGATGTGTCTCCTCATCTTTAAAGCCCTTGAGCAGAAAAAGGATTATTTGCTTCTGTGGCCATCCAGGAGTCCCTGGAGGTTGAGATAATTTCAAGATCATGACACAAGGGCAGAGAATAGCATTTTTTTTTAATTTTAGAATTTTAAAATAGTTTTAAATTTGCAGATAAACTGCTGAAATAGGACAGGATGTTCCCATATACCCCAAACACAGCTTCTGCGCGCTCTGGCGCGCGCGTGCGCTCGCTCTCTCTCTCTCTCTCTCTCTCTATGCCCAAGCTGGAGTATAGTGGCATGATCACAGCTCACTGCAACCTCAAATTTCTGTGCTCTGGCCACCCTCCTCCTGCCTCAGTGTCCCAAGTAGCTGGGACTTGGGACTATAGGTGCCTGCCACCATACAGGGCTAATTTTTTTTTTTTTTTAATTTTTGTAGAGATGGAGTCTAACTATGGTTGTACAGGCTGATTTCAAACTTCGGGTCCCAAGCGATCCTGGCCTCAAACATGAAGCACATTTTCGTACAAGTCATAACACACCACACTACACACACGTATATGGATATGTGTGTGTGCATGTGTGTATATAAATGGTCATACAGTGATAAGTCCTGAATTTCCCTGCCTCCAGGTAATACTGCCACTTGCCATCACAGTGTTTTTAGGTTCTGCATATATTTTGATGTCCTCTGTCTTAAGTTTATGAGCCAGTCAAGTTGTATCAAATTCTAATCTAGAAGGATTCTTCATTTTCAGGCTTATGAAGCTCAAATGCAAGTATTTGTATTTGCCTATCCTATTTGAAGAACTCATTTTTCTTTCAAACCTTGACTTAGAATTATCATTCATGACCAAAATAACTTGCAAGAAGAAATTTGCCCCTTGGGGCCATTGATAACATTGGCTGAGTCTTAAGAGGTACATCCACAGGAAGTGTGTGTAGTGTGAAATCTCACGCAAACCTCTGACTGTTCGTTCGCATGTGTAGGCACCAAAGCAAGGGCAAGAAACTGCCCTGTATTTTCTGCTCAACCTGCTCTCCCAGCTTACTCAGTTAAAAAAAAAAACAAAAACCAACCAAACAAACAAAAAACCTCCAGCAAAATGAAAAGGAAAAATCAGGCAAATATTCACCTCGTTCTAGTAAAAATAGAACAAGAAATCGGTACCACAGTTCTAAAGGGAAAACTTATGGTTTCTTTTTACCCAACATCCAGTACATGTTCTAACTCTTGGTCAGGATTTAATGTCCATTCTTTGTAAAACGTCTCATGTTTTGCAAATATAAACCAACTTTTGGAGCATCAACTTCAAGATTTGCATATCTGGAGCAGGAAACACTTGGCCATGGGCAATAAATAATAAATGCTTTGGCATAGAACATCGCAGTAGAAGGGATGTGTTTTTTCTCATCTGGCTACTCTACTTAGATAAAAATATTCTAACATGATAGAGTTATTTGATAGGGTTTTAAAAATTGACTTTGACACCGGGCAAATCTGGTTCAAATTCTGCCTCTGTCACTAGTCTTCTGGTCCCGGTCAAGATGCTGGAGTTTCCTCAGTTTTACTTTCCCCAGCTGTAGAATGTTTTAAGAATTTGATAAGATTATTTTGGTAAGTGATTTATAAAGTAACTATGGGGATGTGAGCCCTGCACACCTGATGGTGACTGTATTATAAATGATTATAATGGCAGATCAGGTAATTGGGTATGGTCTGTACCTAGTGTTCTGATGCAGTGCATGGGGGAATTATTGATTCTGATCTTTTGGGTACATGTTGGAGTAGCCTTTAGAAGATTTTCAACACCACACTGTCTGTACTATAGAAATCCATGTAAAGTTGTTTAACCCAATGCTTCTCAAGTATAGTCACCAAGGAATTGCTTCTGTAGTGATTCGCATCAGGGATCCAATGGGTTAACACACTGTAATTTGAATAATCTGTGGATATTTAGCAAGTAAAAGAAAAGCTATGATTTCAATAAAGGAAAAAATAATCAAAGGTCATGCTTTTTCAAGTTCTAATTTTAAACAAAAAGGATTTTTGTTAACAAAATGCTAGACCACTTTGACAATCCTAATAATTTAATTCATAATGGTAAAAGAACATTCAGATCGAATTACCCACCCAACACAGACATCTAATCATGTATGTAAATAAAGTTTTTGCTGGGGTAGCTGTAGGTGTCAGGGAGGCCCCAGTTCTTGAGGAAGGAGACATATCTTCTTGAGTACCTTTGCATCCGTAGTGTAAGAAGATTTAACTTTCACATCCTTCACAATATGAGACATTAAACAGAAAGTATACAAAACTATTGTACTAATCTGTGGTCTCTTAAAGGTGTATTGATATAAAGGAACACCTGAGTCTGGGCAATCTATACAGAAAAACGTTTAATTTAGGTTATAGTTCTGCAGGCTATATAGGAAGTATGGCTCCAACATCTGCCTGTGATGAGGCCCTCAGGAAGCTTCCAGTCACGGCAGAAGGCAAAAGGAGAACAGATGTCATATGAGGAGAGAAAGGAAGCAGGAGAGGGGGCGGGGAGATGCCAGGTTCTTCATAACAATCAGATCTCAGGGAGCTAATAGAGGGAGAACTTACTACTGCCAGGATGACACCAAGTGCTTCAAAGGGATCCACCCCCAAACCCACACATCTCCCACCAGGCCCCACCTCCAAGATTGGGGATCAAATTTTAGCATGTAATTTGCAGTGTGAAAAATTTCCAAACTATATTGAATGGTTGCATTTTAAATCTCAATTTTCTTGCAATGGTTGCAATAAAGAAGACTCATATAGACCTTGTGAACATACAGAGTATTACCGACACACACAGATAGCACTATGTCATCTATTACCTTCATTATGTAATGGTTGAGCATATTTACATTGGGTGTGTATACAGTCACACGTTTCCTATATACCAGTCAATGTGTGCATACATACGTGGCGTGTGTGTACATATACACGTGGTACAGTATGTTACTGTGTTCTCAAATCCCACCACCATTCAATGTCTTGCCAAATAGCATTACAGGCACAGTGCCAGATCTTTTCACTTCCCCACTGAAGTCACTTGGAACATGTCTGAATGTGGCAAAATACATTTGCCAAGTTATGTGCATAAAAACATCCTTTGATCTTTTAGAGTCATAAATATGTAATAAACTATATGATTGCCCTGCTGGTCTGTCTAACATCAATCTTACCTTTCCTTTTTATAGGCTCATCAAAGTAAGATACGATCAAGGTACAAAAGAGTTAAAGAAGCTATTTATTTTAATGTTTCCTTGGAGAGCGCACTTGTTATTGTGAGTGCAAATTATATAGATAATATTTCATGAATGATGTTGAAGCATTAAAAATCACCTCTGCTCTTGAAGTTAACACAAATTTCTGGTCCTCTGCCAATATTCTCATCCCCTTCCGGCCTACAACAAGATGCAGGGTCAGTTTGCCAAAATAATCATGGAGTTTGTGTCTCAAAATTCTATTTTTATGTCTTAGACTAGATTCTTAACATAACCCATTGTTTTTAAATGCCCAGAAAATTATGCCTTGAAAGAACTATTTGTATTGAGATAAAAAGTGCTAAGCAAACTTAGAATTGTCTACATTTTAATAGACTTCAATACAAGGTTTATGGGGAGGAAAATAAGAAGAATTGAGATAACAGGAAGGAATTATGATAACAAAAGACAAAACATTTTGTTGTTGTTTTAATCTTTAAGAAGTGTGTATTACTAGCTTTTATGCCCACTAGGGTTTATTGAGTGTTTTTAACAATAAGCTGAAAACCAGGGTTACATTAGGTGATGAGATCTTTAAATCGACTGCAGTGAAATAATGTAGAAAAGCAGAAATATTATACAAGCCATAAATTGAGTGAGTGATGTAGTGGGTGGTAAAAATCTACATTTTTTTTCCACAAGGGAGAAATAAGATTGAAGTGTGTTAGTTGTTAAAAGAACTCAAATTTTACCTTCTAGAAGATCAATGTAATTATCTGAGTTGATTCTGATGTAGTTAGGGTAGTACAAAATGATGGCTAATGTCAATGGACTTGTTCTCACAGGTGCGAGTTACAACTTTCTTCATGGCAGCATAAAATAAACTGGGTGTTAGTGGAGGATTAGTGATAAGCCAGGAATTTTTCTCTAATGTACACAATGATTCTGTCAGAGAAGGCAGGAATGACTCTAAAACAGCTTAATGCAATTCAATAATGTGTAAATATACTGTAAGATTTTAGTCTGTCAGTTGTGCTACTGAATCATCATATGAATTTGGTTTAAAAAATAGATAAAAATAAGAATGGAAGAATATTCCTGGCAGATTATCTGAGGCAGATAAGAATGGGAACCACGTAAAGTGTAGACAAATTTCAGAAATAGGACTACAGAGTGTCCAAGATGTCACCCCTAAAGTTGCCACACACAGGGAAAACAGGAAATGTAGTTAAATCTAATTTTATTTATGAAATGCTTATTACAAAAGTT
This sequence comes from Loris lydekkerianus, assembly GCA_963574355.1. Taxonomy (NCBI): domain Eukaryota; kingdom Metazoa; phylum Chordata; class Mammalia; order Primates; family Lorisidae; genus Loris; species Loris lydekkerianus. The sequence goes on along the minus strand of CAUYPK010100221.1, from coordinate 2,579 downwards.
TACACCTCTTTGTAAAAATTTTTTTTTTATTAAATCATAAAGAGGTAGATCATGTATATATTAATGAATTTATGGGGTACAATGCGCTGATTTCTATACAATTTGGAATGCTTACCTCGTACTGGTTAATATATCACTCACCTCATTTACTTAATTATTATGTTAAGACATTTATACTCTATACTTAATAGATCCAACATGTACCCTTGCAATATTTTTAATGAACATTTCATAAATAAAGGTACATTTAGTTACAATTTCCCATTTTCCCTTTGTATGGCAATGTTAGCGACAACATTTGGGACAGGCTGTATTTTGCATATTGACAAAAACAAAAACAAACAACAACAACAGTGGCCTTATGAGTTCTTAATAATAACCGTTCACCTTAAAAATCATGAACAGTCATGGATTCTAGTTTGTATAAATCTGTGGTTTTACAGTTGTCTTCCTATGACTTCTTATTAAAAAAAATAGGCATCTACGTTGTACCCATCAATTGTAGCTGTGCCTTAGAGTGGGCATAGAAAGCTTTGTGTAATATTGTGTGTGTTAATTCCAATGTTTACGTACAACCAGGTGAAAGAGAATTGAGCCAGCTCTCTACGCAAAACAGTTCCCAGCTTCCTGAATGCTCCCTGAAGACCAAAGCTTTATCTACGTTTTGCACACACAGATGAGGGGACCCCAACTGTAGGTCTTTGACTTGGGATATCTCTAGACTAACCAAGTCTCATTTATTTGAAAATGACTTAAAACTGTCCACAGCTCTTTTCAAGGGCACCCCTACATGAGACATTTACATCTTATTCCCATCTCTCCCATCTCTAATCCAAATACAGTTTTCCTTCAGCCCTCAACCTTGACTATTTTAAACAACTTTGATTTTAAGCTCCAAACCTTCCCTTTCCACATTCACTTAGAACTAATGAAGTCACCATTTTGCAAGACTACACATCTTGAATATCTTTCCTAAGATTTCTTTTTTTGCCATTTCTTATTCTACCTGATGCAGATGCTCTCATACTATTCCTCTAAGGGAAATAAATCATCATTTTATTCTTTGTCTCAAGGACAAAATATTTAATGATGCATTTCCTGTCTCCCTGTCGAGGAGCATGAGTTAGACCTATGTGGAAAGAAGAAGATATATATAAGGAACAGCTTCTTCTTTCAAGGAGATGCCCTCCTAATTTAGAGGAGCATACTCTGTAAAAAAAAAAAAAAAAAAACAAAAAAAGTGGCTAATAACAGAGGGATCTCTGATAGTTTCAAAATGGTCTAATAAAGAGCTGCATAGGTTCATGAGAAAAAAGGATAGGTTCTGAAGAGAAAGGAGAAATATTGAATATGGCATTGAGTCAAGCCCAACTCAAGGTCAGAATCAGGTGGGCTGGGGCCAGAGAAGTAAGCCTTGAATTTGGCCAGGAGAGTCTAGACTTAGTTTGGAAGGCAATGGAGATATTTTTTCCAGAGAACTGGTGAGACCTTTGTGTATATGTGTTGCATGGTATTTTAAAAGACTTGTCTTTTAATAATAAAAAAATTTGTTTTCCAGAGAGCAATTTTCAAGGTGACAGAGTAAGAAGGTCAACAAATTTCATCCCTCCCAAATACAATTATAAGTCTGGATAATATGGCCAAAAACCAACCACTTCAGCAATCTGGTGTTCTACAAAGGTGTGGAAGAAATAAAGAAGTGTTTTTTCATGAAGACTACCAAATTCCTGTTAAGAAACGTGAGCATGTCTCCCACTTTGTGTGAGAGCTGCTCCCATTCTCCATCCACCTTCTCACTCAGTTGGACCACCAGAGTTCAACCAGGATACAGTGGGGTTTGAAAATAGGAGGCTTCCCACGACTGGGAAAGGATGTGGTCAGTTAAATTAGTAATCTTGGTGGCAAGCAAACAAGAGTGGCACGGAGTCCATTTGTCTGAGATTACAGGTCTATTTGAGTAAGCAACAGAATACAAAATACAAGACAGAGTTCTGGAAAACACCCAAATGGTTCTTCATAAGGTACCTGCCTGTCTTCCTATAATTTTTAAAACTATACAGGTGGGCATAAAACTATAATACTTGGGGATTCAAATTCCCCAGGAAAATAACAAAAAGGAGAAAGAAGAAAAGGGAGATACAGTAAAGCAGTTTCTCCCTGAAACTGAATTTAAATTACTATTATTGTAAAGTAGATTTGATGAATAATTCCTATAATAACCACAAACAATATAACTAATAATGCTGTAGTAACAAAACAAGAAAAGGAAAGATACATTTATTTAACCTAAAAGAAGCAGTAAAAGAGGAAGAAAAAAATAAAAATGACAATATTCAAATAGAAAACAAAGAAAATTAGCAAATAAAATTTCAATTATATAAAAAATGGTAGTGATCAAAACAGCATGGTACTGGCACAAAAACAGAGAGGTAGGTGGATGGAACAGAATAGAGAACCAAGAGATGAACCCAGCTACTTACCGTTATTTGATCTTTGAGATTTTTTGAGTAGTTCTAACTACTTGTGAAAATTGGTATTTCAGTACTTTTAAAGAGAACAAAGAATAAAGAGAAAAATTA
>CAUYPK010100220.1:0-20514 GCA_963574355.1 Loris lydekkerianus | reverse complement strand
CAGGAATGGAAGAAAAAGTATCCAATGTACTCAGCCCTACTATGAAGCTAAACTATAGCTTTCACATGAAGGCTATAACCCAACTATACCACAAGACTATAGGAAAAGGACCAAGGAAGGGGAAGGGAGGGGGGAGGTTTGGGTGAAGGGAGGGTAATTGGTTGGGCCACATCTATGGCGCATATTTTTATCTATAATAATAATAATAATAATAAAAAATCAGAAAAAACCCATTTGGGTTTCGGCAAGAGACTTTAAATACTTGCCCCAAGAAGAAGGGGATTAGACCTATTAACTGCCAAAAAGGGAGGCATCTGTTTATTTTTGCAGGAGAAGTGCTACTTTTATGCCAACAGATCTGAGATTGTGCAAAACAAGATTGTGCAAAAACACTCCAAGAAGATCTAGAAAAGAGAAGAAAATAAATTTTAGAAAATCCCCTGTGGACGGGCCTACATGGTTTTTTACCCTACCTTCTTCCCCTTCTGCCCTTATTTACCTTTCACCTTTGGGCCCTGTATCCTTAAAAAAGGTTAGAGGCAGTTAAATCAGGTCGAGGTCCAATATCACTGGCTCATTAACCAAGAATCTAACTATTATTCTTCACCGCCCTCCAAAGATGGGTAAGATCACTCTGTAAGGCTGTATTTTTATTATTATTTTCCTAAAACTAGAGGGCAGTGTTTTTCAACTTTTTTTTTCTCTCATAGCACATTTGAACCTATAGTTAAATTTCCACAGTCCACTTAAATTATGTTGATCAAAACAAGAAGTATAAAAAAAAGAATATACTTACTGTGCTTTGAACTTCTATTTAACGTAATTTAATTAATGATCTTTCAAAATTTTTGCGGCACACCTGAGGTCCTCTCATGGCACACCAGTGTGCCACAGCACACCCATCGAAAATCACTGCTGTAGAGCCTAAAAACTAATAGATCTATTGAGATACAAAGATCTAGAGTAGCTATTGGTAATAGTGTACTAGAATTTTATTTTAGGAAATTGTGGTACAGCCATTTCTAATGTTCACAATATTTGCAACCGTGAATATTATTTTAACCTTGATCTAAACCTTTCTTACAAAATCTAAGTCTGTTCTTTATTGGATGGGAGTGGATATAAATCACTTTTCAAAGTTTTCACCTCTGTTCTTCTAAAAGGTATTTTTATTCATTTTCTCATTTCTTTAACTTTCAGAGACTTTATATTCATCTTGTGTGGAGCTCCAAACCAATCATATAGTCATATGTTCCTCTAATTTTTTTTTCTAAATAGGTCTCATTTTTATGTTAATTGAATACCAATATATTATAGTAATCATGCATGTATTTTTTCAGTTCTCTTATCAGTTTGGAGTTCCATGTTGTAATGTGTGATCTAAGTTTGGACTTTCTTCCCTAAAGCTAGCCTGGCATTGATCTGACTTCAAAAGATTGAGGACATGAGCCTTTTTTCCAACTTAATTAAAAGTCAACAAATAAAAACAGGCAATATGGCCTAGTGATATTGTGTTAGAAAATGACAGCTGAGAATAAGCCCACACTCTTTGTCACTGTTCAAGTTTGGGCATCCTATAACCTGCCTGAAATGTGATGCCAGAAAAGTAGCTCATCCCTCAAAGTTTTCATTCATTAAATTTTGCTAACACACTACATTGTTGATACCAACTGTTAAAACAATAGACTTGAGAATTGGTTTGTGCATATATTTTCAATGCCTACACACAAATGGAAAAGATCGCATGTGGTGTCCATATGAAACATTGTATTTGATAGGGCATAGCACTCTATGTTTTTTGTTGTTGTTGTTTATTTGTGAAGAATGAATAAAAAAATCTTTGAAAATTCCACTTAAAGTGTAGTAAAAATATACTGTGATGATCTTAGGTACTTCACCTAGGATTATGGACTTTAAAAAATATGGGATACACGGTAAATATACCCTTAACTGATCCTGTGATCTCGATGGTCAAGGACTGGCACACTGAGTGGTGTGATTCATAATATACGGGACGTAACTGTTGTTATGGGGGCAGGCACGTCTAAAGAACCACTTGGTGTTTGGTTAGCTGTGCTTGTAAAACATGCTTATGTCTACTATGGCTAGTGTGCCATTTCAAAAGAATTCTTTTTACCGGTGAAGTGCAACTACATGAGTCCAAGAGAACACATTTATTTATAAGTTCTAAAAATTGTATGTCATAACAAGGATCTATACAGTTGCTAAAAAATCAGTTAAGGAATAGTATATAGATCGATGCAGATGTAGTGAGGGAATTCTTAGTGCTATCACAGGGCAAGTATTTTAGTCTGCTGATGATCTATACATCTATCCCTTGGAGTATATGTTAACTGTGCCTATAAATTACTTGACTTTGCAGATAGCTTTTGTAACTCTAAAGATAAAATGCAAAGTCAGCACTGTGTTCTTTTTTTTTTTTTTTTTCTTTTAAGTTTTATTTCTCTTCAAAGCATAATTGATTTTCCTTTTCTGATATATTTATTTTTATATGCAAATATATTTGTAATGTACATGTACACCTTATTAAATATATAAACAATAGAGTGTTAAACATAATTTCACTAATTCAGTAATGCTGCGCACATTGGTAACATTGTTATCCTGTAGTTCTACAATATGTATCATTTTTATGAGAGCCCTTCTTCTGGTCCCTATAGGTACCTCTGGGTAGGATAGCTTAAAAAAGGAAAGGATGAAGAAAAAGAAGATTGTATTTACATAGAGCAAAACAGTGTAGTCCCTGAATTTTGTTCTCTCTGACAGCCTTTGCTGAACTCACATATATTTTCTTATTTTTTCTCATTAGATAAAGTAAATTGGACTAAAATGTTATTCTAGAGACTTTGAATATATAAATTTATTAATGCTACGTGAGCATTTGTGCTATATTATTTAGAATTATGGTTAGCACACATAACAAACAGTCTGTGGGCAGATATATGAGAGCTGAACAATAGCTTGATTTAATAATCTTTACCTAGCATCTATTTCAGGCAAGTGCTTAATATTTGGGGCAACTTTCATTCTAAGACTGAAATGGATGCATAGATGTTGAAAATACAACTTCTTAGAACACAGTAAAAACATAGCTTCAACAATCAAGTATTAGGTTTCTTGAAAAGAATTAAAGGTTCATAAACTAGAGAATAATCTACTAATTACTCCCAAGGCATGTGAGGACACTTCTGCGGGTAGGCTTGTTTTCCTCCAAGCATTTTCATTTACATCTACTGCTTTTGTGTGTTGTGTCTAGGGTATGTATTTCTATAATGTAATAATCGTACCTAATCTTTACCCAGCCACAAGGTTGCTCAATATAATCCTGGCAGTTAAGCAACTGTACCCACTGACCCTTAAGAAATAAGCCCAGACCTGGTGATGCCTGCATGAGTGAAGTAATACTAGAGAATGGAAGGAGACCCAGATTCAGGGATTCTCACTAAGTGGCAGAAAAACAGAAAGCAATTTCCTGAGCTCCGTTTATTGAAAACAAATATTTTGAACATAGAATATCTTGGTTAATTTGGTGTTCTTAGAGAAATTTGATCTAAGCTCTAAAGCAGTAATAAGCTACATTCATAAAAAGTTTTTACCTCCTTTAAATCTGATTTTGCTATATATAGATCAGTTCTTTTTTTACTTGTTTCCATTGTAATACTAGGTCCTTTGAATAAAAAAAATAATTTGAGAAAAAAGGGAGGCACGTTCAGTCTTTAGATTAACAGTTTAAATAGACTAATACAAATCCTACGTTTACATTTCATGACTACTTAAAGGAAGATAGTAAACACGAATTTTCCCTGGCCCTGGGTGGGATTTCACTGGTGCTAGAAAGGATTGTACTAGTATGGAAGTAATTGGTTTAAGTTTAGGGAAAACAACTTCCTGTCCAGATGAATTAATCAGTGATGAGAAACAGTACACCAGCGTACTTCTCCAAAGCTCACATTGTTCAATTATGCTCGGCTGCTTTTTATCAGGGAAATCGCAGGCTATAGTGACACTGACAGATTTGGGGATTTGTCTCAAGACATGCCTCTCACGAACGTCATGAGCCCAGTGAATACGAGAAGATTACAGCCTTCTTTTCAGCCAGTAAAAATCCAAAAAGAAAATCTAGGCCTTAAAACAAAGACCGAAGGAACAAAAGAAGGGAAATGAGACACAGACAAAATGGATGGTGCTCTATCCTAAGCTTCCAAGAAAAAAGATCTGGGTGTAAAAATAGACGGCTCCTGATGACCTAATTTCAGTACATTGAGGCCACATGTTGCTGCCATGTCCGATTAGTTGCGCTGGGCACCGTGTCTCTTATCAGAAAGCAGAGGAGCTTAGCAAGGGCATGTGACAAAGACGTGCATCCATGGAAGGTTATGTGACCATTTCTTACGGCAAAATACATGTATTAAAAAAGCTAAAGGAAAACTGAACAAATTTATATGCACATGGACAAAATGTATGAGAAGAATTCATTATCTCTTCTGGAGTTAGAGAAGGACATTCTGCATTTAAAACGAGGGAAGATATTGGGGGCAAAGTTCAAATAAATTTGTTTATCTTAATATTTGAAACTATATGATACAATAGTGCCATCCTGAATAAGAGACTAGCAATATTTATGATATTTAAAATCTGGAAAGCTTATAAACTTAATACCCAGTGAACACTTCTAAATGGCACAGAAGACATATGTTTTGATAAGGATAGGGACAGGGCAGGCTAAGCAAACGTCATGAAGCCATAACTCAGAAAAGCAGAATTCCTTTTTCAAATTAGTAAGCGAGAATTTCTAATAAAAACAATTATGTAAGGTAATTATTATCTATTGAATTAGCAAACGTTAAGAAATGTAAATACTAAATGGTTATTAGATTCTGGTGACACCAATACACATATGCACCACCTGAAAGAGAGTAGAAATCAGCGTGGAGATGGTCACATTTTGTGATGCAATAACGCAGAACCTCAGAAGATTACCTAGGGAAATAATTAGAGGTGGACATAAATGTGTATTTGTAAATATAACAGTTAAAAAAAGCCAACATGCATTTCAGTGAGAGGAACTAAATAGGGAAGAATTCAAATAGGGAATTGTAGATAACTATTAGAAATAATAATTGTGAAGATTATTTAAAGACATGAAAAAAGTTCTTATGAATTAAATGTGAAAGCAGAATAAAATCTAAGTTGGTAAATCTGGTGCCACTTTTATTTTCTAATATATATAGTCTATGTATTTATGTCTGCAGTTACTAAAATAAACAGAAAATATGAATAATAACTACTAAAAAGAGAATCTTGTGAATTCAAGGTATTAACATTCAAGATGTTCCTTTTTGGTATATGCGAATTGGAATCGTTTCTCCTAGGTCAATGCTATCAGTTTTAAGAAGCATAGTGCATATGCATCATGTGAATGTTTCCATTAAATAATAAGTCCTTTAAATTTATAATAATTTCCATTGGGCCCTCAAGTAGCCATGTATTTTTTTATTCCTGTTTGTTTACTAAGGTTGAACCTCACTTCTTAGACAGTTTAGTTTTCTGTTCTACTCATCCAGTGGTAATTAGGGTACTACATACTCTCCAAACCCACAAGATATAAATTAGCATAATTAAGGTTAATTTCTGATTTCAAATCACAGCTGTAAATGGCCATTGAAAACTTCATGCAGTGGTACAGAGCCTCTTGTTCCTCAGCAGGAGTTTTTCTCCATAACTGAGTTATGTTAAGAGTGTTATCTAGAGAATAAACTCGAGATAAAGTTCCTCCTTAAATTTTGTACATCCCTTGCCTCTTCCTAGTCCATGCAGATATTCTCGGTCAGCAGGTAATTCTTCGCTAGCTGACATAGGGACTGATATCCCTCTGCTCTATGGCTTTTAAGGTTTCATTGTCTTCTGTTTCCTTCAGGTGGAAGGAAAAATAGAGCACAGAAAGGGCAGATGGTTCCTCAGAGAGGAGCCTGGAAGTGACATGCAGTTTGCTGCTGAGAACAAGTCACATGGCTGGCCCTCATTGCAAGGGGTACTGGCAAAAGTAATCTAGGTATGCACCCAAGGAAATAAGGAAATGGATTTTTGGTGAAAACTAGCAGACCAGGTGCTGTGCTAAGTGATGGGGTCACACAGATAAATATTTCAAGACTCCATAGCCTCTGGAAATCTCCAGTCTCATAGATTACAGAAAATATATATACATACAACTTTAATTTTTTAAATATCAATGATGTCTCTATGTATAGGATCTTCTACCCTAAAAGCAATATCTATATGTTCATGTTTTCATTTAAGTTTTTTTTTGTCGTTCATTTATTCAGCAATCTCTTCATTTTGTGTCAGCTGCATAGCTGCTCTAGAATGTTTGAAAAAGCAAACATATATGCATGAAATAAGCAGGGCCTAACTGAAAGTGACCTAAAAATCACATACCCAATTTTATATTGAAGTTTGTATCAGTATGTTCTGCAAGAACTGGATGTAATAGAATGGTTATAATGTATTTACCAGAGTGCCTTTAATAAAAGTGGTTCAATGTAAAATACAAGCTTGATAGAATTGTGGAACTTAGACTTTTAGAGATGAAAATGGGATCTGGCATTCTAAACACAGAAACAAAATGTGAGTCATTGTACAGGCCCAGCACAGCTCTCTGGAGACCCCTAGAAAAAATAGAGAGGTCCAATCACAGGACATAGTCACAAGAATGTATTTTTTCCCTCTTATGGCACATTATGGGGTAATGAAACTTTCCCAAGTTCAGGAAACTCTATTTTTAGATATAAATCACAAGTCTTCTGAGAGCCAGCACTCTATGCAATTTCATAATCACCATGAAATTTTATGTTATAATTTTACACATTCCATTGATCATATAATTTCACACAATTACTATTCTGTGTTCTTTGTATAATTACAAGGGTTTCTGTTTAACAGCACTTTCCCCCTTTTATCCGAGGTGAAGTCCTTTAACATCTCACTTTTACATTTATTTCTAAGAAAAAGTGGTCTTTTCTATTTGGCTTTGACTCTCTTTTCTTTAAACTTTGGGATGATTTTATAACCCACTCAGAGAACCTGGGCCAATTATTTCAAAGGCAGTTTTCAACTAAATATCATCAAACCCAAGAAGCATTTAATATCTATGTGCCTGAGAGTACTATAGCTATGACTAATATTTTTTTTCTCAGAATTTAACATTACTCTCTATTCAGAAAATTGAAGCGCAAAATATAAAGGCAAATATTTCAGAGCACATTTGTATTTGTAACACTGTTCTTCAAAGGACTCATGATTGTAGTCTGAAAGATATTTTATGTTTTAACTTTTATTTGGGGTTCTAGAAATTGAGTTTGCCTTCATTCTAGAAAAATCAAACCAATGAGAAGCGAGAAAGACTTGCTTTGAGTGTACATAATGACAACTTTCTGATGTTAAAAACAATTACTGCTATTTTCCATTTTAAGCAGTTCTGTTTTAACAAGAACATGATTGGTATTTGTAGAATGAAGAAAAGAGGCAAAGGAGAAGGAGAAGGAGGCCAGGCATGAGCTGGATGTATTTATGAGACATTCTAGTCCACTGTTTGAGATACCTGCTTTACAAATTTAATTGTATTATGAGAACCAGTTGCTCTGTACTGTAATATGTACCTTGGGACAGTGTTTGTTTAATGGTTTACCACATTGTGATAAGTAATAGATTACCAGTTTTATAGTATGCAAGGATACCCCACCTGCATATACATCCAAGAAATGGGGATCAGTGCAGTTAAGGGAACTAATGGTGCATATGGCCACCTGTCCCTTGAAATAGTCTAACTCCATGGGGGACAGGAAAGGTTCTTTTTCCCAGTCCAGATTGGTATAGATCCAAGCCTGCATAAATCTGAGCCTAAGGCTCACATTGTGAGGCCACATATCCAGGGTAGCTCATGTGAGTTGTCATTAGAATTAGAGTCTGGGGTCTAAGCTCAGGAGAAAAGTTCTGCATAGTACCAGGGGAGGTGCCTGGCTGCTTCCCACCCATCTTCATCTGGGCTCAGAACTGAGAGATAAGGGAGAGGAACACTGCATATCTGTGACCCACAGCACTTCAGACATGCAGGCTGGCAAGTAGGAAGTCTCCAACTTAATAATCATTCTTTAAAACAGACACACACAAAAAAAGGAGATCTCATCTAAAGGTCATGCTCCCTGGTAGCTCTGTAGACAGCCAGACCTGGCTCCATTTTTCTTAGGCTTTAAGAGAAGCATAGCCTAAAAGTTGTATCTGACCTCTAGGTCATCTTAGGGAAGCAAGAACTGACTCTGTAGGCAAATCAGTAAAACGTGGGCAGGTAAAATACTTTCAAATATTCAGTATACTCAGGATAGTTAGAGGTGTTCAAATAACAAAGTGGCTATTACATTCCTCGTAAAAAGTTAATTATGTATTAATGTGAAACAAATAATGCAAAGGGAGCAAAGTTTCACATGTTGCAAGAAATTGGCCTCCAGATGTTAATATAGGGAAATCTGGGTTTAATGAAGTATACGGGTATTTAAGAAGGTTAATTTGGGAGGAGGCTTTTTTAGTTATATGTTAATTTTTGTAAAACTCCATTTGTGACATTGGTTTATTTCCCAGAATCACCATGTCAAAAGATAATTAAAACATTATAGAATTTTAATTTTTCAGTAAGTTAAGAATTGATTTTGTTTTATCCAGATGAATTACTACATGAAAAGAAGAAGAAAAAAACTAATTAAAAAAACCTTTATATAGGAAGCTCTTTTTTAAAATCAGACTTTGGGTGCTATATTTAGTAATTACCCTTTTGCTTATACAGCCTGTCTGAACTAAAGTTCTTAAACAGTTGTTACTAGAGCCTATTATTATAGGATTCTACCATTGAGTCTTTATAATGGTTCAGTAAAATGGGAAAATACACCTTTGTAGCCATTTAAAGAAACAGAATTTAACTACCAACATGCTTAATAGTAATTTAAGGATTATGATCAGGTTTCCCAGCCAAGCATATGCTGAGAACGGATACTATTGGAGGAAAAAGGGGAAAAAAAAGCTAGAGTAATGTTTTTTGACAAGTGCAAATCTTTCTTTTTAGCTTAGTTTATGTTATGTTTTCGTGTTGTAATCTGTGAGAGTAGAAGGAAGACAATGATCATCAAATCCTACTGAACTATGCCCTGTTAAATCCATTGTTTTCCTCCATTGTCCATAGACCTTATTGGTGAATGGTCCCTTTGCTCACCCTGGGAGAACTGCTCAGGGCAGCCTTCATCCCTGCTTTGGCAAAGTTTTTATGATGGGTGAAAAATAGGGGACTTTCTGAATTTAGAAAATTAGAATTAGGCCCTATTAAAGTTTTCTTTAAAAACAGAACTTAATGAAAATTGACTGAAGGTAATTGGTTTTAGAATGTTTTTGTTTTTCTTTCTTTTAACCATTTATTTTCCAAAAATTTTATGGCAAACTTACATTGTCCATGGTAATGATGGAGTTTTGAGCCAGAGTAGAACTATTTTCTATATTTTTAATACTTTTTAGTTTGTATTGAATCTCTGTATAATGTTCCAAAAGTCATAAAAAGTCTATTTTTCATATAATACCTAACCTACATTTGTGAAATGGATGAATTATTAAGCCAGCTCTCCCTGGTTCTCTAAGTACAGTAAAGAGGCTCTTACTACCTGCTTTCCAGATTATCTGACGTATTCATACTTTAATTTGGTATCTTCATTCATTTATTCAGGGAGTCCAGTTAGACATCTCTATTTCATGTCTACATTTGAGGTCTCTCAAAGTGTAAAAAGCTGTCAGGGATAAATAGATGATGATAAAGAATATTAATATATCACAATTTCTATTGCTGCATTTCCTGTGCTGAGTTCCATGCTTTCCTTATAGCAAGATGTTTGGCAGATTTAGGATACTGTAAATTGAGTTGTTCACGCTGGCCCATGAGATCCTATACAAATGAAGTCTGGGGACCTGAAGGAGAAAGATGTTGTGATGTAGAGTATAGTGTAGCTCTCTCTATCCATCTAAGGTGGAAAGGTCGGAAGTAACTGTTCCTCCTAAAATGCATCCTGTAGGGTGAATGTTGTTCTTGTCAAGCATTTTTTTCCCTTATCAAGATGTTCTTGGCTTGATTTATGACTTGAGTTCATGAAGCACAGGGTTGGAATAATAGGAAGAGGGGACTGCAATGAACTCTGCATGGGATAAACATCTTTACAGATTGCACTCTGATTTAGCTATTTCTATGCATTTTGGTTTCAGAAAGACAATTTCTCCAGCCCCACTGTACCTTTTCTTGAAAACTTCTTCTATGCCCACCCCCTTCATCACCTCGTATAGAAAATAAAACTTCCTTGGTATTTGTGAATGCAAGTCAAAATAAAATAGGATTATTTCTAGATTTCCATATTGCTTAATTTGCTATAATATTTTATTCAACCAAGACATGCATTTTTTTTTTTTCTTGAAATGTTTAGACTATTTTGTCTACAAAGTTCTAAAATGGAGAACACTATCCCTGGGTTGAGTCATGCAGAGATGTCCTATCTATGAAGAAAACAACACTAAAGAACACTGTAGCTGAAGGTTTATTCAGCTCAGCACCTTTCATTCATAAAGGAATTGCATCCTGAGTTTCTGGTTTTTCTGGTCAGATATGATTGGGAGTCAAGTCAGTCCAGACTCATAAAGAAGAACTTTGTCAAGCCAAAATGATTGGTGGTCACATAGAAATCTCCTCATTTATTCCTACCTACTATCTTCCTTCAACACACATCTGAATTCTCAACTATGGAATCTTAATTTCATTGGTTTTATGGACCATTGGGCATAGGTTTTATACATGCTACATTAAGATATAAGTTTCATGAGAACCTTGTGCTGATTTTATTCATGATTATATCCTTAATGGCTAGAATACAGATTCACAATACTCTAATACACAGGGTATGTATTGCACATGAACTTTATGGCCCCCCTGTATATTTGTGGAATGAATGAGCTCTTTCTAGTATATGAATCTCAACTTTCTATAAGAACCTTCCCTGGCTTCTTGCCTGGCGGTCCAGGCTATTGAAACCATTGCAAAGCTTTAGATCAGCGGTTCTCAGCATCCACAGGAACTGTATTAAAGGGCTGCGGCTCTAGGAAGGTTGAGAACCACTTATCTAGATTAAAAAATCACTACCTGGTCCAAGCCAATGCTAGTCCTGTGGCAAATAAAAGGGAATTCAGACAGGAAATCATTCCCCCCAACACATGTGAATTATCCACACTACTATTCTTTTCATTCTCCTAGAATCCATTGCAACTTTTAAGTCAAATACTATAATGGCTTTTTTTCTAAGACAGTGAGTAATACATATCTTAAAATCAGGGAGAAAGTGCTTAAAAAGAATTTCTGATACTGTAGTTTTTAAATAGAAGAATGCTATCTGTATAGGCATTATTTTAAGATATCCCTTATGATGTAACATTTTCCACTAAATAGTTCATAGAGTCCAAGACAGATAAGGCAAGCACCAAAAAAAAAAAGCAATATAATGTAATATAATAACTGTATATTAAAGTTAAAGCTTTCCCCATTTTAAGTAAATTTCATTTTCAGTTAGTATCTCAGAAATTTGCTTTTATTTGCTAGGAATTTTTCAATTCAGCTGTTCTATAAACAGTTGGGGGAAAGTTAATAATATAATTTCTTCTATGACATGTTGACTATAATGCTTATAAAATAAAACACATTTGAAATTATTCTATAATTACTCAATATTGAAAATAAAAAAATATGAAATATCATAATTTATTAATTAGTGACATATATGGATGGGAGATATGATTTTTATTTGTTAACACATTACTTAATATAATTATGGCACAATATCTCGAGAAATAGTAAATTAAACTCTCTATAAAAAAAGAACTGTATTAATTCTTTAATAAAAACTCTTCCAGTATATACAGTGAAACTCTAAAGTTTCTGAATTTCTAATAAGCATCTCAGGATTGAAATATTCAAGAAAGTTTTACCCTCTTCAAACAAACTAAGTTATTGGGAGGTTATATAAATATTTTAATAATGCTATTATTGCTACAATTCTCTTTTGAAACCATTATTGCCTTATACTTGTACTTTGCTTTGGGCAAAGAATGTAAATGTTTTATTTTTATTTTTATTTCAATGACTTGGTATATGTGGTTCATAAGGTTGAATCTGATTTGATTTCAAGACATATACTAGAAATTACTTTTTTGGTTAAGGTTCTGATGTAAGCCTGATTATTATTTTTCTTATTCGCTTTTCTCATAAAAGTGTAATGTACAAAGTGAACTGCATGACCTCCTAGTCTGTAAAACTGTTTGTCTTTCTGTAAGATGCATTATGGAGTCAAAGGGCGAGGCAGAGTCTGTCTAAATATTCTTACTATAAAATAGAAATGATCTTCATAATTCCATTTATATTTTTGGTATAATTTTAAAATTATTTTCTTTGAAAAATGAGTTAACCCTCCAATTTCCAACTTTCTTACTGAATTATGAATGATATACTTGATAAAATTTCATCACATTTTATAGGTATCATTGTTAGCTGAAAAATAAACTCAGTTTACAGTTTTCTAAGTATTGCATATGTTCAAGTCTACTTTTTTTAGTTGCATTGATGGGTATCATAGGTACTTTTTAACTGAGGTTTTACTGTAGTTTGAACAAAAAATGAATAAGCTTAATTTGTGATAATTTTCAATGAACTCACTAGGTGGCTCAGGTATTCGTCAGCAATAAGGGTCAGAGATTTAACAGCCATGTGTGCATGTCTGCATTAGGGAAAGTGGGCAGTCTTAATAAAAGAGAATTATACCTGAAACACAGGAAAAAAACTATGATTATGGTCTGAATCTAAAAATGGTCTGAATTATCATAAATAGCCTAATTTCAAATTGCTGCTTTTCTACATGTCATCACCAAGCAAGTAGGAATACTATTATTTTAACTGAGAGAAATATTATTATTTGTTACTATGTATAAAGTGATTTTTAACTTTGATACCATGTTATAAATACATTATTCATAAAAAGTTCAACATTTTAACATTAAGCATTTTAAATTAATACAAATTTAAATGTTTGACTCATGATTATTGTGTATTCTTAAAAATTTTGTGTATCAAAATTTTAATCATATTATAAATTAGAAAAGAAAAAAGAAGCAAGCAAAGAAGGAAGTGGGGTAAAGTATCTAAACCCATGCAAAATTATATTGTTCTATAATACATGACCATTTAAAAAATGCTTATGGATGAGTCTTGAAGGGAAAAGTCAAAATTTGAAATTAAATTATTTAAAGCCAGCAGTTAAATTTAGCACATGACTATGACAAAAAAGAGAGAGAGAGAGAGAATATCGGAAATTGAAATACCAGTTAATGTGGACAAAAAGTCCAGACATATAAAGAGGAGTCATTGCCCACGTCCTAACCTGGGAGCAGGGTCCTTTTAGACCTGTGGAGCTGTGGCAATCGACTGAAGAAAAGTAAAGTTAGAAGTGGCAATAGATAAAAAGACAGTGCATGCAGAATAGATTTTTCAGAGGTGGGAAACACAGGGGTCCATTGTTAGTTTGTGGGGTCCAACTGTTTCGTCATTTACCCAGAGGGTAAGCTGAGGAAGGGAACAAAAATGTCAGCAGCTTTCTCTGAGTAAGCACGTTAATTCTTTGTCTATCTATAATTGTTAACTTTGAGGGTCTGAGAAGCCTTGAGAAATCTAAAACCTAGCCTTGTGTGGGGGAAGCTTCCTGTCTGTGGCCACACACACAGATTCCTTGGGGGAGGTTAATCCTGTCTAGTTCTCTCTGGAACAGATACCACTGCATGAATAGACAGGTAAGTGGAATTATCCTGTTATCTCCAATCCAGATGCATCTTCCTCTGTCATAAGGGTACACAAGCCCTCCTACCCATATTTCAAGGCTCAAACTATTCCCTGCATCTCTGCCCTGGCCAAATACAAATCCCCACAATGGGTATTTACTGTGACTCTTGACTGGGAAGTGGACCTCCTAGTTAATGTTTCTTGCCAGGCCTTGCTGTAGCCTCCTCTATGGCCATTATTTCTTCAGAGTGTTTATAGACCCAGGAGGAGTGTTTACAAGCTGTATCCCCTACAGGCTATGCTTCTAGGAAAAGCAGGAACCTGCTCAGATAATAAATTTAGCAGCTGCTTTAAAATTAGACTAGTTTTATTCCAACTTGCTCATCTTATTTCTGTTTATCTCTTTTTCAGGGAGTGTTTTCCCTTCCCCAAAATGGGGTTTTTCCTTCCCATTCTGCCTGCAAGTCATAATACTGTATATACTTGAGTATACGCCGAGTTTTTTCGGCACAAAATTTGTGCCGAGTTCAGGTTTTTCAGCACAAATTTTATGCCGAAAAATCTCGGCTTATACTTGAGTATATGCAGTAATTTCAGAAGTCATTTTGTTTGATCCATAGTTTACACATTTAAGTCACTAATGATAAATAATGTTACCATCAGACCAGTGTTAATCTTTCAGAATTATGAAATAATGTAACATGGTATAATACAGGGATATAAGAGAAGGAGCTAAAAGTTGGACACCTAAATGGTAATCAAAGACCATGGAAGAACTAGTGATGGAGAAAGTGACTATGTGGTCTACAAACTAAATTGAGAGAAACATAGCAAAATAAATAATTCTAAAAAAAGCAAATGTGGAAATACTACTGATGTAAAGGTAAGAGATAATCTCTGTCTAATTCTAAGATTTACCTAATGTTGCATTAGGAAAAATGGACGGAGTTAATAAAAGAGAATTACACCTGAAACACAGTTATGAAACAGGGTCAAGGTACCAGCATATTCCACCTGTGGTAAAGGCTTGCTCTCTACTTTAAAATGACTCCTTGATGCTGTGTCATCAACATGGTAGAAAGCACAAAACAGCTTATTTCAACCTCATGTGTGTGTGTGTGTGTGTGTGTGTGTGTAATATTGCTTTGTGTTGAGACAGAATTTTATTCAGTTGCCCTGGGGTTGAATGCCATGGCATCATACCTTGCAGCAACCTCAAACACCCTGGCAAAGACCTCCTCTTGCTTCAGCCTCCCTAGTAGCTAGGACCTAAGGCACCTGGCATATGTCCAGCTATTTTTTTTAGAGACGAGATCTCTTATTCAGGCTGATCTCAAACTCATGAGCTCAAGCAATCCACCTGCCTCTGCCTCCCAAATGCTAAGATTACAGGTGTGAGCATTTGGGCCTGTAATATTGTTTTTTAATCTGTACCTGGCCTGTAATATTGTTTTTTTAATCTGAAATACATTAAGAACATAGTTTATTGTTTTTACTCAGTTCTTTAAGCATTTTTTACGTTTCAGAATGTTAGGGGTAGACATGTTCCATTTACATACTTTGTTCTCATACAGGTTGACCCAAGTGCCCACCAATACATAAATGGATTAAATAAAATATGGTATATGCATACTTTAGAGCACTATTCAGCCATAAAAACTATGGTAACCTTCTATTATTTGAACAATGTCAAGGGAACTGGAAATGATTCTTCTAAGTGAAACATCACAAAAATGAAAAAACAAACACATGTATTCAATACCAAACTAGAACTAGTTGATCAACACTTAATGTACATATTGAAGTAAATCTCAGTGAAAATCATTGAGGAAGGAGGCCTTCAACCTCTTTTTTAAGGGCACTAATCCCATGTTGAGGGTAGAACCTTCATAACTTAATCACCACCCCAAAAGCCCCACCTCTTAATACCACCAAAATGGGGATTAGGTTTCAACCTGAATTTTGGAAGCACACACTGAGATCACAGCCCCCAGGTTGTGGAGAGTGGAACTGTCCCCTAGTGGTATTCCACAAACCTAAGCATATGAAGAATTAATGAAAAAATAAAAAAAAATATGAAGTATGAATGTGTCACCCTCACACTGTAGAATAAATATGGCTATACCGTCTTATTGGCTGATTTATAGTATCACCTTCAACTGTTAGTTAAGAAAAGTAAATAGGTGTAAACACTCACTGTTTTATGCATATCGTAATGACCCCATGCTTTGGCTTTTCTGACAATCCTAATTAAAATATCTCCTTTTTAAACCCCAAAACACACAGTTGGATACTCTAAACTTTTGTATATAATTACTAAACCAGATATTTTATTTCAAAATTTTGAATCCAAGTAGAATAGTCAACATTGGAAATGACTATGGTTATAAATGCAGAAAGTTTCTTAATACTCATTTGTTAAATGCTTTTATGTGTATTATACCTTTCAGATATTCTTATCAATTTTGACTTAACTGTATGTAAGCATTTTTTATTAATAAGTTTAATAACTTTACATAGAATATACTTAGAATTTACAGTCTTGGTATACATAATCATTAATGGTGTTGACATTCTGGAGTTGGTGAAAAAATAGATATAGTACTATTATTTTTTGTTGTTCTACTTGGAAAATGCTTATTGCTTTTTTTCTCCCAGCTTTAAAACAACATGCAAGTAATTTTCCTGTAATCATAACCTCCCTGTTTGAAAGGAGAATATCTCCGTTTGAATTATAATTAAGTACTTTATACAAATAATTTTTTTTGAGACAGTCTCATTTTTGTCACCCTTGGTAGAGTGCTGTAGCGTCACAGCTCACAGCAGCCTCCAGCTCTTGGGCTTAACAAATTCTCTTGCCTCAGCTTCCCAAGGAGCTGGGAATAAAGGGGCCTGCCACATCGCCTGGCTATTTTTGTTGTTGTTGTTGTTGTTGTTGATGCTGTTGTCATGGTTGTTTAGCAGGCCCGCCAGCCTTGGTGTATGTGGCCAGTGCCCTAACCATTGAGCTACAGGCACTGTGCCACAAATAAATGTTATTGTATATACTTGAATTTTACAGCATGATCTGTACACATAGATTGCAAAATGATCACTATAGTGAAGCAGATTAATATTGATCATCTCACATTAGTTTCTGTGTGACAAGAGCAGCTAAAATGTCCTTATTTCACAAAAATCCCTAATACAATTTTATTAACTTTAGTCCTCATATTATACGTTAGATTTCTAAACTTGTTCATCCTGCATGTCTGCTATGGTGTCGCCTCTGACCTACATGTTCCCACTTCCTCCCCACTCCCTTACCAGGGTAACCACTGCTTCATTCTCTATTCTGTGTGCCAGAATAAAAGAAAAACGTTTGATCTCATTTATATATGTAATACTTTTTAAAAGTACTTCTTTAAGGTCAAAAATGAGTAAAGAAAATAGATGCTTCTGTTATAATGTGTGATAAGAAAGTATTATTTTACCTCTTAGAGCTAAAGGCCTTGTTAAATAGAATGTAGAAGGCTTTCTACCTTCACTAATTCTACAGTAGAAGTGTGAAGGAAAGACATTTTAAAAGTCAAACACTATCTAAAATTTAAAGTCACTTTATCTTAAAACATTTTTATGATACTCAACCATTATTCCATTCTTAGTCCTGAAGAAGTATAATCCAAATTTACTAATGTTGTTAGATAGTACTCCACGTTCAGAAACACCCCTGTATTTTTCTTTTATTACAGCCTTACATTTATGGACTCTTGCACACGATAGCTTCAATAGAGACCTCACTGCCTTCTAGTCCATTGCAGCATCCCGTTTATTACACTTTATGTACAGGCTCTGTTTTGTACTACTGCAAAAATTTTAGTGTGCTTATATCTTTTTAAAGTTCCTTTAAACCTTCTCCTGACTACAGTGCTATAAAGAAAATAAAGGTGCTGCCAGGTTGGCTGAAACTCCCATTTTCCTATAAGCTTCTTTGGAAATATTTTCATACTAATATTAGTTTGTTTAATAACACCATACCAAGAAGAAAATACATGAGAACAGAAGATGATGAGAAATTTTCTGTGAAATAGTATACTATTTAGACATTTATGGAAAAACTAAATTTCCATCTATGTAAATACGTTTAGCTTTTTTTTTTTTTTTTTTTGTGAGACAGTTTCCCTCTGTCTCTCAGGCTATAGTGCACTGGCCTTAGCCCAGCTCACAGCAACCTCAAACTCCTGGGCTAAGAGATCCTCTTGCCTCAGCCGCCCAAGTACCTGGGACTATATGCCCACACCACCGCTCACTGCTAATTTTTCTGTTTTTAGTAGAGACGAGTCTGGCTTTGCTCAGGTTGCTCTTAAATATCCAACCTTAAGTGATTCTCCACTTCGGCCTTCCAGAGTGATAGGATTATAGTCGCGAGCCACCATGCCTGGCCTCATATTTCTCTTTGAAGTATCTATAGTTAATACATATGAAAAACATTTTTATTCTACATATTACAAAAAACCTATGAGGTTTCATTCATTGTTCATTGATCCTATGGAAACATGTTGAGTGAAATTCTTTAATCAGTTGAGAGGCGGCTAACCTACAAAAAGCTGTACGTATCTAATGTAAACGACTTGTTGAATTTGGAGAAAAGTATACACCCATGAAACTACCACACGTGCAGTTCAGTAGCTATCCCCTAAAGTGCAGTGTGCTATTTACTCTTCATAGCCTGGAATTGTAACTGCATTCTAATATTTAAGTTATTTTAAAAGAAATTGCCTACATTTAAAAAAATTCATGGAGATTGTTATTTCTAAAGCAAGTAACCCCACAGTTATTGTTTGGTCTATATATTGTTTTGGACCACTTTTACAAAAGTATATCCCTTTTGCCTTGGAGTTTACTTAAAAAACAAAAAAGTGGACCACAGAACACACTTACTGCCAGTGCTTACAAGAACATTGAAGTGCTCATATCATGTAGCCAACTGGTCAATTTGCCTTGGCAACCATAAATTTTATATGGTCATATCTAACATCATTTTCTGATTCCTATCTTTTATTTGTTATAGAAATGATTTTTCCAGGCTGAGTTTGCATACATATTCACTTGTGGTTTTATCCTGCCATGAGTTTTGTCGTGGGCAATTTGCTTTTAAATATATCTAGAATTTATCTGTATGTATAATATTGGGCAGATGCATTGGGTTTTTTCTCTTGAATACTTTAATCAATTACCCCCCAAATCATTGAATGAACATTAAATAAATACTCCATTTTTCACTACTATTTATAAATAACTTTATCATAACTTATGTATTAATATATCCTTTTATCTTCCTATGACACATTAATAACACCTATTCATTTTTCAACTTTTATTGCATCATTTAGTAATGATGCAAATTAGCAAATTTTACCCTTGCCTTGTTTCTACCAATAATGGAAATCCTGGTAGTGTTTCATGATTTAAGATTATGTCCACTTTTGGGTTCCTGTATCATGTTAAGGAAGCATCCTTGTCTTCCTCCTGTACTAATCAGATAATTATTTTGGCATCTGTCAAGATAATCAGAATGTTTTTTCACTTAATAATGTTCAAATTTACTATTAATAGATGTGCTGCTATTAAATTATCTTTGCGTTCTTGGTCATGGTATATTGTTTAAAATGAACCACATAAATAAATATGACTATAATATGAATAAATAGTCTTTGAATTTTTGGTATGTAAAGATTATATTTTAAACATTTTTCAAATTTCTTAATTCTCAGATTATGTAAAGGATTGATTACATTAAAAGAATTCATTTAAAAAATTTATAGACCTTTATTCACTAAATATAATATTTCTGTCTTTAGTCTTGTGAGTATTTTAAAATCAGTTTTAAATCTGCATTAATTATATTTTGATATGCTATTGAACCCTTCTTAAATATTTTTCCTGAATGTTTTTATTAGCCATGGTTATGGTATTTCTAAGAATTCTAGAGTCAAATGATAAAAGAGAAATCAATCTGTGAGTATTTATTTTGCAGTGTAAATTCAGACAAGAAGTGAACATTCCTTGTTGGGAAAAAGTAGGCAATATAACTTCATAGGCCCTTTGTAGACCAAAATGAAGATATGGAACAGTAGCTTCAGTCAGAGGAAAAGCCACCAAAGGTCTTGGACTCAACGAGTTGTGTTTTCACCTTTGCTTTTAAATATACTATTTACATGTAAAATAAAGGATGTATTTTCAATTTCTTATTTCAGTGTTCTCATCTTTAAGAAAAAAGTTTCTGATCTTTTTTCAGATATTTTGAAAACTTGTTAGAAATTACCTTATATTGCTACTTGAGGGGTAGCAAATAACCGAGATTGTTTTTTTTTTTTTTTTTTTTGTTATCTTTTTTTATTATTATTGTTAAATCATAGCTGTGTACATTAGTGCAATCACCATTCTATGATGCACCATAGATGTGGCCCCACCCATTACCCTCCCTTCACCCAAACCTCCCCCCTCCCTTCCCCTTCCTTGGCCCTTTCCCCATAGTCTTATGGTATAGTTGGGTTATAGCCTTCATGTGAAAGCTATAATTTAGCTTCATAGTAGGGCTGAGTACATTGGATACTTTTTCT
>CAUYPK010100218.1:0-21069 GCA_963574355.1 Loris lydekkerianus | reverse complement strand
GCCCATGTTTTCTTTCTTAACCCCGTGTTCCATTTCATGAACTTTTTAACGTTTTCAATGAAATGTTGAGGTGTTTTCAAAAAAAAAAAAAAAAAAAAAAAAAAAAAAAAAAAATATATATATATATATATATATGCATGGAGTGGAAAATTTTAAGACACGAATGTCCTTGGTCTTGCCCCTCCCTCTCCCTTCTTCTGTTCCGTATAATAAAGAGAATTTTGCCTTTGTTCACCCAGAGTTTCTCCCCTCCATCAGCATCTGATCGTGTTCTGTCCTTGCTCACCTCTCTGTAGGAATGAAACCTGACGTCTGGGTAGAAAGAGATTAGGCTGAAGATGGAGCATAAAAGAAAAGAGGTTTTGTTGGCTGGATTTCTTTGTTCAGAATCTGAGTGATGATCAACATTGATACAATGGATAGGGGAAAAAGAAGGGAAAAGCTATAGAAAATCTCAAGGCAAACCTGGGGGATGTAGGTTGAGGAAGATTCAGGAAGCCGAGTACTGAGTAGGTAGGTTTTGAGGTGTCTGTTTGGGTTGGAAAGTGAGGATGGGATTTCCAGGGGCTTTTGGATTTAAATGGATGGGGGTGGAAAAGAAAAGGAGTTTTCAGAAGTGTGGTTGTGGATTATAGAGTCTTTATTATAGTCTTTGAGATTGGCATTGGATCTTAAATTACTGTTTTGTTGCTGAATTGCACTTCTTTGAATATGCCTGGCCTGTAAAAGGACTGGGGTTTATTAGGGTTACACCAATTTCTCACAATCTTGAATGTAGCATTGAAGAGTTCGTGAACTTAACTGCCATTTCAACACAAAGTATGTTTTAAACTTACCATTGAAATCTGATTATTAGTAATTGTAGAAGTGTGGCTTCCCCTCCCCTGATTATATTGCATGTGATAATAGTTGTTTTACTTCCTTCTGCTGCTATCTGTAGGTAAGTGGTGAATAAACAAATGATACAACTCACAGAGAAAAAATACTTGATTGTTGGTCTGTAAAACAAACAAACAAACCACCCTAGCAAATCAAAAGAGAGCCCTGACACCTTGGTAAGAATGAAATGACGATAGGAAAGGAAGATTTTCAGTTCTTTAGAAACTAGAATAAAATACAAGAGTGTCTTTTGGTGGCTAAAGAAGTGAAGTTCAGTGGAAGATGCACCAGATAGAGATTGTTCAGCATCCTAAGGAGAGAAAGGAGCATGGGACCAAAAATAGAAGCTCATTGGAACAAACATGGAAATAAAGGTTCATCCCAGATTGTACTCTAGGAGAATGAACTTCAGAAATGGTTAGAAATGTCCAGAGATGAGAGAATTGAGGAATACATATCTGTAACGTTGGGTTTCTTTTTTTATTTTCTGTACTTGCACTCGTCTATTTTAATTCCTAAATATGTCACGTGTCCATCCACTTTCCCTGCCTTCCATCACCACCACCTTAGCACAAAAGACCATTACCTTCTACGTGGGTAATTGCAGCAGGCTCCCAGCTGGTCTCCCTGCTTCCTTTCCAGCCACCTTCCAATCTAAGCTTCAATTCCACTGCCAAAGTGGATTTTAAAGGCTAAGGCTCTGGTCATACCTTTGACTATCTGAATCCTCACCCAGGTCTCGTGATGGAGCGATCTCTTGCCTCTGTAGCCCCATCTTGTTCCCCCCTCTCTCTTTTACTTTATTTTCCAGTTTCTTAAACATTGCAGTCTCCCTTCCACTACGCAGACCTTTGTCAATAATATACGAGATCTCACAGTTAAGTTCACTTGTCTTAGAAAATGTGCTACATCCGCCACTGTTGAATAGCACCCTTGTCACCATCGAGCTGCTCCCCTTGGGAAGCTCTGCACTGATGCCAGAGGCTAGTCTACCCTTCAAAGCAATTTTGGAATTATTCTTCTCATCCTAGACATAGTGTAACATACTATGGTCACCTTTGAAGTGCTCCCCTTGGCCATGTGGTGACCATAGTGATATTCAGCAATGAGGTTTTTAGCACTTTTTCTAGGATGAGTTCGCAGACTTCTATTCCCTCCCCCTGCCTCCTCTTCTCTCTGCTTAGTTAATTCCTTTCCACCTTTCAGAGCTCAGGTCAACTAGCTTTTCCCCAGAGACGACTTTTCCCACTGTTGTCCTTCTAGAAGACTTTGGTCTTCATTTTCATTTTCATGGTCTTCTGTACTTTCATTCAAAGGATTTACCAGCTGGTAATTACTATGTATATGTTTATGGGATTATTTGATTCCAATAGTCTCACCTTCTGGATTCTAAACTTCCTGTAGTCAGGGGCCTTGGTTATTTTACCTGCCCTTTCATCACGGGTGCCTGGCAGAGACACACATGGGGTGAACAGTCCTCAGTTGTCCTTACTGGTTGAATGGACGACTGTAGATAGCTGGTCCTTCTTGTGTTTTTACTGAAATTAGCAAGAAAGTTTTTGGTGAGTTTAAGAAAACTAGACTCTGATGGTTACAGTGACAGCAATGTACTGTAAAGGAAGAGTCCAGCCAGGGTAAGGCTGGGGGTCAGTTGGTGGAAGGTCACTTCTTTTTTAGGATCACAGTTACCACCAGAGCCAGAAGCACCCACGTGGAGTCAGACCCAACAGAAAGTCTTTAGTTCCATGACAGAAGGATTCTCTGGGTTTCATTTTATCCCCCAGTATCCAACCAAGAACGTTCTTCTCAGAAGCAGCACTTCATCCAGCATTGATCATTTACTGTGCGCTTTAACTCTCCTAAGGAACAGTAAGGTAGAAAGAGAATCGTAAAGAAATAGTAATTCTTGTGCTCTATGAAGACTGCCCCAAAATAAATCTCTCAAGTTTTACAATCTACCTGGCATTGCTATTATAGCGATTTATCGATGATTTTCCTTTTAACTGATTGCTTTGGCACTCTACCTTCCATTATTGCTTTTCAAAATTCTGCTTTTAACAGGTCTCATAACAAAATAGCTAATTTAACAATTCATTAGGTTTGTAATTTAGCAACATGAACAAACAGCTAGTTCTATTGACTTTTGATTTGATTTGATTATTCAGCAGATGGACATTTATTGTCAACAAGTTCCAAAAATTCAAAAGTGTCAAATTTCTTACTGAGATTAATTATTGACCAGTTTGGGTTGTCTTTTTTTCTTTTTTTTTTTTTAAGAGTCAACAGTCAGGAGTTTTTTGTTTTTTTTTTCCTACTTCTTAATAAGACAGCAGGTATTTTCACATCTAAAGTGTCAGAAATTCAATACATGGTGCTGGATGGAGTCTGAACTCCTTGCTGTGCTGTTCAGGGTGGGCCCAGCCTGGGCTGTTAACCCTCTCCTCCTCTCCCCTACTCTCACCTCCTCCAAGGTGGTCTTGGATTCTGTGAATTAATTATTTATTCCAGAAACACTGAGGCACTTTTAAAATACAGGTTTAGCATCTATAGCTGAAGTCAAAGTACAAACGACTTAAACAACCTAGGAGGTTGTTTCTGTTTCAGCTTCCATTACAGATGGTTGCACTTTTGTCCAAGGGACTGGGGATCTTTCTAGTTTGTTGTTCTGTTCTCCTGAACACGCAGCTTGCTTCTCAAGGTAGGCGACTCTGTTCCAGAGCTCAGCAGTAGCACAAGACTAGGGTGTTGGATGTGGCAATTCTGCTTCCATTCTGTGGACCAGAACCCAGTCCTGTGGCCATCCCCATTGCAGGAGAGGCTGGGATAGATGTTTGTCTCAGCGCAGCAGCCAGTATCCACAAAGCAAAGAATGGTTGTTGAGAGCACAAGGATGAATCTTCACCATCCCAGCTCTGTGTCGATTACAGTTAGTCTCCGGGTTACAGATGTGATAGATTCTGTAGGATTATTCTTTGGTTGAATTTGTACATAATTTGGAACAGGTACATTTACCTGTTAACCTCAAAGCAGTTTTGATTTACACTTCTCTGATGATTAAAGGTGAGGATGAGCATTTCTCCACGTGTTTCTTGGCCATTTGTCCTCTTCAGAGAAGTTTCTGTTCAAGGCTCTTGCCCACAGAGTGATGGGGTCGTTTGTTCTTTTCTTATTGATTGAGTTCTCTGTAGATTCTAATTATCAGATCTATGTTGGAATCATAACATGTAAAAATCTTCTCCCATTCCGAAGGCCTATCTGTTGCTTTGGTTGTAGTTGGAACACATTCTTCTTAGTAAAGTATCTCAAGAATGGTAAAAATCCAATGTACTCAATATTATTATGAAGCCAATACATAAACACACTCATATGAGTGATAAAACACAAATATAGGGCGGTGCCTGTGGCTCAGTGGGTAGGGCGCCGGCCCCGTATCCCGAGTTTGGTGAGTTCAAACCTGGCCCCGGCCAAATTGCAACAAAAAATAGCCGGGCATTGTGGCAGGTGCCTATAGTCCCAGCTACTCCGGAGGCTGAAGCAAGAGAATCACTTACACCCAAGAGCTGAAGGTTGCTGTGAGTTGTGATACCACAGCACTCTACCAAGGGCAACAAAGTGAGACTCTGTCTCTTAAAAAAAAAAAAAAAAACCCAAAAGACACAAATACAGTCTAGCAAGGGGAAGGTGTGAGGAGGGGCAGGGAGGGGCTGGGCATAGGGCAGTCGGTGGGGAGGGAGGGCATTTGGTGGAATCTCACCTAAAGTGCACAATATAAGGGTATATTCCAAAATATCTACGAGTGAGTTTTAAATGTCTTACCACAAAAATAAGTAAGAGAGCTGATGGCTGTACTAATGGGTTGGATGTAAGCATTCGACATTGTATACAAATTATCACATTGTACCCCATAAATGTGTACAGTTATGATTTCAATTAAAATTAATAAAAATATTTTCAAACATTTGCCTATTACTGGTAATAGCCTCTGTTCATAAGCGTGAGTTGTGTATCAGTCTACGTTTGTAACTTGGGGAGTCACTGTGATAGCCCCCGTTTGTAAATGTCAGTCACACGACAATCTGCATTTGTAACTCAGGGACTCACCGTAATATCCTCTGTTCGTAAGTGTGAGTTGTACTTCAGTCTATGTTTGTAACGTGGGGACTCACTGTGATTGCCTCCATTCGTAAATGTGAGTCGTACATACATTGGATGTTTTTAACTCGGGAACTGCCTGTACCCTGCTAAAGTGCTGGGAGTGCAGAGATGAGTAAGGACTGAATTTGGAGGAGAACTCAGTTTAGAATGAGGACTTGGATCTATCCTTGTTGTCTGAACAGAAATGAATACGTAGATGCATGCTTCTCGTACATTCTGTATAAGCAGAACTTGTTCTGTGTATCTGTATATCTTGTGTGTGATTTTCTGTGCTTTTCCATTTGATCCCCCCTTGCCTGTGATTTCTTTTTTTCTTCCCATTTTCATGGGAAGAAATTCTACCATTTTGCAAAGGCTGGCCCGAGTGTCCCCATCTCTGTGAAGACTTTATTGTTCCTTCCTGGGATAGTTAGGTGTGATGCTTCCATTGTGCTTAAACACTGTTTTCTTTCCCATCTTGTTAAGTGCCTGGGGGCACAGATAGCCTGCACGTATTTTATTTATTTCATATCCCTGGCACCTTGGCGTAGTGCTAAGTAAATAAAGGTGCTCAATAAATGTTTGCCAAATTGAATAAGGTAGAGCTTGGCATCGTTTTATGGATTCTTGAATGACAAGGTGGGTGGAATCTCTAACGAACTAGGGAATCTCTTTCACATTGTGTATAAAAATATCACAGTTAATTAAGAAGTTAAGTGCATTCCAAGTCCAAATTCAGAATCATAAAGAGCTAGATCATTTCCCTAGTCTTTTCATCTCTTTCTAATTTTGAGTTCATTTTTTTTTCTATTCATTTATTCTAGTAAACACATGGCACTTGAGGTGATGAAGGGGCCTTCTGAAAAAACTTGAATTTGAATTATGTGTTGTCTTCTATTATTTACCGTATGTCTTGCTAAGGTTCCTTTTTTAAAAATCATATTTAATTTATTTTGTATGCTTCAGAAAATTTTCAGTTTTTTTTTTTTTTTTCTGGGACTCCCCCCCCCCTTTTATTATATATATGCATAGATCATGAATACATTTATGCCTTTGTGGGAGTCAATGTGTTGATTTTTCGGTACAAATTGGAGTACTTACATCCAACTAATCGAGGTAGCTTTCATCTCATTTACTTAATCACTGTGTTAAGACATTTGTGTTCTATACTTGGTAGACTTGATCTTACCCTTGCAATATGCTCCATAGGTGTGGTCCCACCATTTACCCTCCTTCCATCAAACTACCCTCCTCCTCTCCCGTCCTCCTCCCCTTCCCTCCTTCATCCTGGGCTATAGTTGTGATTCATCTTCCATATGAATGTGTGAGTTTTTTCTGGGTCTTTAGGAGTCAATTTGGAACATAATTCAGAAGTTTTATTTTGCCCTGGGTTTCTAATTTAATCACAAGAGTGTCCCTATTGTGCATTTATAGTCTATTATTTTCCTTTTAGACCTCCAAACACACAGAGGATTAATTAGTATATGATAAAGCCGTAAAATTTTCACAGACTGTGCATTACGTCAATAAAGAAACAAAACATATGTGTTTCTGGCCTCAGTTACTTCATGGGACAAGTAAAAAAATTAAACTAAGGCAGGAGTACTTTTCAGTTCTAATAGCCTCTTAGACTGTTGATAATGATACAGAACGGTTATTGCAAATTACAGGTTTTTAGAAAATACTGGTAAAGTGTTAACAGCAAATAGGCTTTTGTTTGTTCCTGGGCCTAATGGGTTTAAGAGTGATCCTTAATCTGTGACTTGAAATAATTAATATAACCTTCCTAAGTGGTAACAGTATATGGGGTGACTTGGGCATGGGCTCAGATCTGCTATGATGGGTTTCTGAATCAGCATGAATTAACATGGTCCACATACAAATTAATAGTCAAATCCCCACATACACACCTTAATGGTTCAATGTTTTAGGTATGACAGATACAAAATCTCTTTGAAATGCTGCTAAGATCAGATCAGTCCCTAAAATCAACTGTGTCTTTAGGGAAAGGTAGAATTCATAGCTTCCAGGGAGTATTGACTTATAAGCTCTCTGGCTCGGACAGTAGCCTGATGTAGTTTATTGTGTCTAAATCATAGGTGATATATTACCTCATTAATTCGGTCTGACTCTGATCAAATTCGCCTACTGGAGTTATGTTAATGCAATAGTCTCTAACGTAGAAAATGAATATTTGGCAGTAAACCATTAAACAAGTGTGCAGTGAGTCAGGTCCTGAGGCTACCCCGGCAATCCTTTTTAACGATTCCTGTGAAATACCTACTGCAGGACAGAACATCTGACAACGTGGAGGGTGTGTCTGTAGTCCTGGAAATCCATGGTGAATTTCAAGTCGTTTTTCAGGGTCAGGGAAGAGGGGGAAGGAGCAAATCAGATATTCCCCAAACGTTCCAGGGATAGCACGGAATCCAGGATGCTGTTGCCAGCCTGTGCAATTGTGATGGAGGCAGACTAGGCGAGCAGCCGCGGGAACAGAAGCAGCAGCCTTGTCAGAAGCAGTCACATAAACAGCAGCAGGAACAGGCCTCCTCTTTTCAAAAGCAGGCTACTGCAGGGTTGTGAAATGCAAGATTCTCTGATGTTTCAGGATCTCCCGAGTTGAGAATGGCTACCGTAAAGACGTTGCCAAGAAACTCTGGTGATCTGGACAGTCACCCCTGTGTGTTAGCAATAGTTATTACTTTAGGAAAATTCAGGCTACTTTCTCTAGATTTTTGCAAATAGGCAACCCCCTGAAGAAGAAGATCTCAAATTACCCGGCGACAACAATAGCACAATAGCAACAGGACAGACAGAACAAAGTTTTGGCATGTTTGGAGGAGGAAGGGGTTTTTTTCCAGAAACTACCTAGGAGGCAGAAGCTAACTGGTGATTTGCTCTTGACTCTTACCTGGGAGCAGAAGGTGGGACAACATGGACAGTGTCTGTGACAAGGAGGCAAGACACAGTGCAGCTTGGTGAAGCCACACGCTGACTGCATCCTGTCACCTCTTCATGCAGTGCTGCGGGCTGGTGCATCGCCGGCGAGTACGGGTGTCCTATGTAAGTTTCTATAGCTGTAGACTTGCAGCTGGGACCTGAAAAATACTACTGGTATCTGTCTGATGCATGTCGTTTCTCTCAGATGTTTTTAATCCTTGTGCTGAACCAGCCAGATGATCAATCGTTTGTATCACGAGTTTCAAGGCACCTGAGCTCTATGAGATTCTGAGATTTTTTTTTTTTGTTTTTTCCCTTCTCTCCTGGAGATGTTTTCCTCTCTATCTTTTGTGCCATGTTACTTTGCTAAGGTTGGAAATAACCTTCACAGGGATTGGTCTGGGAAGTCCATTGTCTCCGAGATCTGCCTCAGTTCAAACCAGTTGGTATTCTCTTTTACTTAGAGTAGTTCCTGTTTTTGTATTTGAATTATGGCATGGGGAGGGGCGGGTGGAATGAAAAAAAGGAATAGTACAGAGTTTGTCAAATTAAAGATAGCCACAGAGGCTAATGTTAAATCCTGCTTTGAACAGCTTCAGAGAAAGAGCGGATGATAATCGTCTGACGTTGCAACAACGCTTGCATTTACAACAGCTTTATCATCCTGTGACTTTCACTGAAATAGTCCTTATTTCACGGACCTGCTGTGTTTTGCAAAATGGCTCCCCGAGTATTAAATTCTACAAGGCAGGCTCACACAAATACTGAAGTATCACTAGTTAACATGATTGGATGCTAATTGAAATATGCTATGCGGTATGCTAGCCGACAGGCTCTGAGGGAGCACTGGCTTTATTTTCATACTTTTTTTTTTTTTTTTTTTTTGCACACAGCCACACTTCATTTTCAGAGAGTGATGCGAGAGAGAGAGAAAGGGAGAGAGAGAAAAGGATGTTTTTGCAGGCTGGCCAAACTGCAGTGCTGAATTGCTTAACCCTGCTTTGAAATTCCTGGCTGCAAAACACAGAAAATTAACAAGGACAGCTAATCAATACTTAAGGATATTAGGTAAAGAAATCTCTGACCTTGGAAAATTGACCACCAGAAGGGATATAAATGAGACTTTCAGGACAAACAAGGTCAAAATTGAATATGGTCTATAGAAAGTTGGAAAATCAGAGGCGGGAGAGTGGTTAGGGAAGGGATAACTCTATTCCTATCAAATCTTAAACACAGTGTTCAATTGTATTAAATAAGTAAGAGCATTAAAGAGCCCCTATAATATAAAGGTTTCTGTAAGTGGTACATATTCAGTGCCATTCGTCTTTTAAATGCAACAGTTGACACATCAGGAGTCCCCAAAGTAGTCAGGTAGCCAAAGAAGATTTTTAAATATGGTATCTGTGGGGAATACATGATTTTTATGCAATCAAAAAATTAATTGCTTTTCCATTAGATGTAGGAATAAGTGTTAGAAACTTTATAGAGTACAGAATTATCCACATAAAGAAAATCTGAAGTTGAAATAAGTAATTTGAAATTAGAGATCCACATTTTTATAGGATAATGAACAGTGAGACATCTATAGCTTTTATAGAAGAAATCTGTGGTTAGGTATGCCTGCTGAATACAGCAATACTGAGACAAGACCTCAAACAAAGCAACAATTTTCACCCAATTTATTTTTGTTCTTTTCTTTACATTGAACATACAAATAAATAGAAGGAGATAGCTTAGCCTGTATTTTACAAAACCTTGAGTAAAAGATATAGAGACTTGGTTCATCTGCTTCTTCTTAAACTTTTTACCCTGTATTTAGGTTAAGGAGCCACAAAATAGATAGCATAAATATATTTTCAAGTTAAAAGGCATTTGTACCTTGGTCACTGGAAATAAATTTTCCTTTGCTTAGAAAGCTTCCGTCCTGTAACCCACCTGCTGCTGTTTGAACTGTTCTTTGCCAATTTAATATGTGGGTTGCAGTTTTCTTTATAGATGGCGAACTCAGAGAAGGAGGTATGGTAAATCTGAAGCCTATTTTATTTCCTTGGAGGAAAAGAACCCACTGTGATCTCTCAGTGAGTGAGACCTCTAATTCTCTGCAGAGCACACAATACTCTGGAGGCTAGCTGCTCATTGAATAACCATGTCATCAGCAAGCACAAGGCAGCTGCGCACACTTTTATGGGCTAGTGGCTGGGGTCTTCCTAGGGTCCTTTCTCAAATCTATTGTTAGAGTGGGGAATGACAACTTAGGTCATACTAAGACTAAATTCCGACATTGATACCCATGTATATGCATATATAGGGTATCTATTAGATACAATATCTATTAGATATCCTATATATGTATATAGAATATATGTATACAAGATAAATAAATCAGTTGACATACGTGTGTGCAATCTTCCACTAGTTCTTTTGCCTTTTTTTTTTTTTAGTATGACAGCTTTCTAAAGCATTCCTCCTACTCTTAACACTGTCTCTCAGAAAGAATCTGAAAGTTATGTGGGTTTCAAAGAAAGTTTTATGCAGATGCTGTAGTTCTGTTTCTGGAGTTTTCCCTTTCAGAGCTGTTTCTTTATGTTCTTTCCAGCTCCTTCACCTCACCAGTTTAAGGTACCCTTCAGATGCCAGGCTCCCTCCAAGAGCAGCAAGCCCTGTTCGTGGGCTGTGGCCCTTAAGACTCCATGCATTAGACTCAGCTGAACACTGTTATTTACATTCAAGGTCTTGTTTTCTTTTGTTTATACCTAACCATCATTCTTTCAAAACTCAGCTTTGCCTCTCCCAAGTAATTCCTGTGCTTAGCTCAACTGTCTTGCTTTTTCACATGAAAGGACATGAAAATCTGTCAGCGGGATACATACTCTGAAATTTAAAGGGTATGTAAACATGGTCAGCGCTGTGTGCTTTTCTGGCAAACACTTGTACTAAAGTGTCGCCTTGTGCATGCTTTGAGGAGCAGATGCCAACTCTTGCTGGTGAACTTTTTAGTTAGTAACACGTGCAGAAAAGTGAGTGCAGAAGTGTAAGTCTCAGTGTTCACAAAATCAGCATGTCTGTGTCACCAACACCCAAATTAAGATGCCGAGCACAGTGGACACCTTCTCCTGGCCAGTCACCGTTGCCGCTCTCCTTCCTCAGGGTACCTACTGATCTGACCTGTATTATTATAGATTGTTTTGTTCTCCCCATTTCTAAATTTTATTCAAATAGACTCAGACAGCATGTACTCTTTTTTTTTTTTTTGTCCTGATGGGCATCTGGGTGGTTTCCAGTTTGGGCCTGTCGTAAATAGTGCTGTTATAAATAGTTGTGGCATGCCATATTGTAAATGTTTATGTACACATTTCTGTTGGATACAAATAGCCCACATAGACTCAGCCTAAGAAGTTGCTGGTAAACGGCTTTTCTAGAGCATTCCATCAGTGTGCTGTCCCAGCAGGAGTGCTTCCCCTGGACTTACCAAGCTCTTTTGAATTTTAGCCTTGGCAGGTATATAGAATTATCCTATTATGATTTGACTTTGCATTTCCCTGGTGACAAGTGAAGTCAAGAACATTTTTCTATGTTTATGGGCCATTCACACGTCTTCTTTCCGGAAGTACTTGTTGCTGCTTCTTTTTCTATTAAGTTGTTCATCTTTTAAAGCTTTTTTTTTTTTCTGTTTTTTTCCCAAAAAAGAACTGGCAAGGAGAAAAACAACTGGTGATTAGCGTAACAAAATTTTATGAAAGACAAAATGACATGTGGCGAGCCATCATTAGGATGTGGAAGAGGCTTAACCTGGTCTGAATCTTTATGTCACCATTTATTTACTGTGAGATAGTGGAGGATTCGTTTCTCTTTCGGAGCCTCAGCTTCCTTGTCTGTATCATCAGGATAACAGGAAAACTTGGAAGGTTTATTCTGAGAGTTCAAGTGAAATAATGTTTGTTTGCAACGACCTAAGGCCTGACGCATGGTTGTTTATCAAAACTAGTGCCCAGGATGAGATCAGGTTAGGAGGGAGAGCAACTGGCTCTTGACTTGGCTGCAGCCTGTGTTAGTTGCTAAAACCAAGAGTTGCTAAGTACTTGATCAATGCATCGGATGGTGGAGAGCCTAGTCTACACAGTACTAGTCTCTTAGGAGATCATATTTTCCTTAGTGCGTGATCACTTCTGAACTTTCAGAGGATTTAAATACAGTTTTGTATACGGAGGGTGCCAAAAATTGTACGCACATTTTAAGAAAGGAAAAAACTGTATTAAATTTGTAAATACTCAGGTCACCTTTGACTCGTGCAATTCCAAGAGGCGCTCAAACATGACTTGTATTCATCTTTTGTTATTGGTATACGATGAGTGCTACAATTTTAATACAGCTTTTTCCCATTTTTTGGTACCCTCTGGATATAGCATGACTTAAGCGACTTATCAATCTAAATGCTGCTTGTTATGGTTACCTGATGTACACTCACGTGGTCTTTCAAAGTTTACAGAACCCTTTTGTGCCCACTATTTCATTTGACATTAAAGCAGTCTCTCAGGGTAGGCGAAGCAAGTGATGGTATTTGATAACTAAGAAACTTTCACCCTCAAGGAAATTAACTTCATTGCCAAAGGTCACAGAGTCTGATTGTGGTCGAGCTGAGGTTCAAACTGAAACCTATTCTTATTCCGTGTGTGGTGTTCATCTTCTTTGGAATGTATTTCTGAGTTTAAATAATTGAATTATAATTAAACTTAATTAACATGAAAATTGTGTAGTGCTTCTGAGTATAAAAATTAATTATCACTGAACTTGAGAAGTGCTGAAGTATCAGTTCATAGAGATTTCTGGTTAGTAGAATGTAAGTCATATACTTTCCAAATTATAGTTTTTCTCTCATAATTTTTATACTTTTTGCAGATGATCAGAATTGCCTTACTAATTAAAATAAGTGTAAGCTATACACTTTTTGTATGTACCTTGGGAAGTATCTTTTCGTGGTAAATGATTTTTAAAGAGTTTTTGTTGGTACCAAATCCTCCCTTCACAAATAAAGGAATAAGATTCACATTCATAGTGGTGAGTGTGTACGTGTGTGTGTGTGTGTGTGTGTTTGTGTGTATGTATGGTATACCTTAAATCACAGCTTTTCCAGATACATCTTAAAATCTCCTTTAAGAATGATATTTGGCTTTTAATACCTGGGTCTTTTAAAGTCAAATCCCTTTATATATTTTGGCAAGACTTTTGCTGACTTTTCAGATTTGAGATGCATGTGTTTTTAATAGCTTTCAAGATTGGCCACATTAAAATCCTTAATTTGACCCTTCAAATTTTTAAGGTGCTATTGAAGTCCTAAAAAAAAACCAAAACAATTTTTCTTAACTCATGCTCATGTCTCTAGGATATGTAAAAGTAATTTCTTTAAAGGCCTTTGTGATGTATGCCTATATCAGAGTGGTACGCATCAGGTTCAAAAATTATCCTACCTGAGTATTTGTAAAATTCTACGATAAATATTAATGATTTAACTTCTTCAGAGCTTTGAATTTTGCTTTAATTATAAGCTTTACTATATAATGACATTTTATTAGTAGAAAATGAGATAAACTATTTTGTAAACAGTTAAGGAGAACGGAGGGGGAAGTGAAACCCAGTTAGCAGTTGATGAATGGTCAGGGAGGCAGGACAAACATCTTAATACTGCTGGAGCAGGTCCCCAGGAATAGGCATGGCTTTCCTGGCCCATTGGAGGGACAGTCCAATGTGTGAATGACAGTAGACTCTGGAGCACACGTCTGGACTTTGCGCATTGGAGAACCTTGGGCAAATCACTCTATCACTCTGTGCCTTGAATTTTCTTTCTGTGAAATAGGAGAAATAATAAGAGAAGCTTCCTTATAGGTTTTCAGTGACTATTAAATTGTATGTGTTAAACTATGAAAATACTTGGCACATAGTAAGTACTCGATGAAGTGTGAGCTCCTTGAATTATGATTATTCCTGCTTCTTTCTACCTCTGAGCACCACTTACCCTATGCTGAAAAAGAGCAATCACCTGTAGGATGATGCATCCATTGTTTTAAAGGACACTTTCCTAACGTTTACTGAATTACATAGAGCTATAGTAGACACCACTTACCTGTTCATTTAGGAAGCTATTATCCATCACCGTCACTTGCTCTTTGCTCAGGGCTGTTCTGAAAGTTAGAAATACAGAGAAGAACTGGATCTCCAATCTCTGTCCTCAGAAAAGCCTAATGTAGTGGTG
Organism: Loris lydekkerianus; assembly: GCA_963574355.1. Classification (NCBI taxonomy): domain Eukaryota; kingdom Metazoa; phylum Chordata; class Mammalia; order Primates; family Lorisidae; genus Loris; species Loris lydekkerianus. Next base: position 6,869 of record CAUYPK010100218.1, on the reverse strand, counting down.
GAAATATACAAGTTCATGGAACATTAAACTGTATGTGGCATAACAGGATTATCTGCTAACAGGAGAAAATTCGTAGAAGACCATCATGGGGAATACCGTGCAGGCATTAAAGAGAAAAGGCTGGATTTGGATAGACTGACATAAGGAAAGATTTATATTCTGAGAATATGTTACATAAAAATTAAGGTGCCGAGCAATGTATGTACAGGAGAATCCCTGTAAGTTGACTACCCAAGGGATTGTAACAAACTGGTCAACATATGAAGGTGGTCAACATAAGAAACTAGTCCTGCTGTATACATATACATGGTGTAGATCTGGTCCATGAAAATTAGGTTAACTTAATGAGGTGGTCCATGTAGGGAGGTGCCCAGCTATGGAGAGGCTACTGTAACATGACTACACTTACTCTGCATGCATTCATATCTTCATTGGAGTTTGCATGAGTAGATATCTAGAAGGCTTTACCAATATATGAACAGCTCACAGGAATGGCATTATGGAGGGATATGTGGGTTTTACTTTTTCTATCATCAGGTATTTTGTAATAGGTACATTTTATTTTTGTAATATTTAATGGGATCATTGCCTTAAAATTAATTTATTCCTTATCTTTCTGTAGAAAAACACATGAAGTAGAAATTAATACATAGAGATGTGTACTTCTTATCTTAGCTCACTAAGAAAAAACACTCAATTTGAAATGCATTGATTTATAAAAATAATCTATACATTGGGGAATCTGTTGATTGAGAAATGGTCATACTTACTCAGGATACTTTGGAATAAAGAAGACCAGTTCTGGCTGTGTTTTTAGGCCTGGCCTTTATAGGGTGTTAAATGCACAGTACTCAGCTGTGGGTTAAGGTTAAGGCATTGGTTTTGCATGCATAGAATCCATTTCATGAAGGGTGATCAAATTCTACTGAGTTTATTTGCACCCGATCAAATTCTACTGAGTTTATTTGCACCCTGGTATACCTTTGGTGTGGGGACATTTCCTAAGTGAAGTTCACAGGAGTTTGTGAGTTGTACTTCATTCTAAGAGATATTTCCATTAATTTTTGCTCACCTACTTCCTCTAAAGATATACTCCTGTCAAGATGGTCAGATAGGCATGTTGTGGGGTCATGCTCCCATTCCATGGTCTTGAAACACCTTTCTCTTCACTCCTGTACCTCACTCTCCTTTATCTATAGTTCTCTTTCTATTCCTCCCATCGACATTTGATATCTTTATATTCCTGACTATTTTGTCATGTTTTTAGGCAGGCATGAGTCTGTCTTCAAGTCTAGAAGAGCTGGCAAGTACGTGTATCAACACACACTTGAGGAATGCTTTGAAAAAGGGACACCTGTGAAAAGTAGATTAGATGAAATGGCTGGAGAAATTGAACTATCCTGTGTAGCTACAAATAGACTAAATCAATATGCCCATCTCAGTCAGACCTGTCTTCCCAGGTTCAGACTCATATATAATTAGCCAAAGTCTTCCAGACATTTCAATTTGGAAGCTCTCTAGGCGCTGTGGACCCAGGTGGGTGCAAGATTGAGCTCAGACCTCTTAGGTTGTATTCCTCCATCCACTCTCACACTGATCTCTAAATCTCCTATCCCCATCCTGGTCATATTAAAGGATCCTTTCCCTCTACTCTCTGATCCATTCAGTTGTCATGGTCGGCCATTTCTTCCTTCTCAAGAGCTCTGGAATGTTTTCTCTGTTCCACCCATCTCAATCATAGCACAGGCCCCATTAATCCACCCTCCTTCTCCGTCACAAATTAACACAGCCACCTCCTGACCATTCTGCTCATCTTGTCTTCCTTCCCAACCATCCATTCTCCATGTTGTAGCTGCCATTGTGATTTTTCTTAAGTACAATCATGGTATTCTGTGCTTAAAACTCTCAATGGTTGCACTATAAGTGTAAGCTGACCAACATCCTATGATTTGCTTCTTGATGAAGCTCCCGTCTGCCTCCTTGGCCTTGGCTTTTGGCACCTTCAGTGTCTGTAGCAGCCTTGGCATTGAACATCATGCAGCTTCCCGACAGCCAGCTCCTTCCTTTGCCCCTGCACTTCTGAGTCTTGCTTAGGTGTCCTTGGACTTTCCCTGGACTAGCACTTACCGTACCTTATCTAAATAATCCCTTTCGTTGTCTGTTGTCCATTGAACTCCAAGTTTCCTCCGTTCCTTTTTTGCTGTTGTGTCTTTCTTGCCCAGCAAGAATCCCTGGTCTCTGACAGACACTCTCGAGTATTATTGAGTAAATATGTAAATAATGTTGGTAAAACATGATCAAATTCTTCCTTCTCCTCTACTACCCCTCTGCTCCTTCTTATCATTATAACATGCTTTTATTTTGGGGGGAGGGATAAGAGTGTCTGTGAATCTGTGAAGCTTCCCCCAGATGCCTCCTTGAATTATATACGTGGGTAAAATTGATTGCCTACACTCACAGCTTCATGATGGTGTAGAGCAGTGGTTCTCAACCTTCCTAATGCCGCGGCCCTTTAATACGGTTCCTGTGGGTTGCGACCCACAGGTTGAGAACCACTGGTGTAGACTTAGGTTCCCCACTCTTGTTGCTAGGTATAAAGTCAAAGAGAAATTCAGTTGCTAGAGCTTGAAACTATGTCATTCTTTACTCTTTAGGCCTTCTTTCACTATTTAGGTTATATTTTGTATATTTCTTTTAACGATTTAAAGCAAGACCCAGCTTACTGGCCCACAAGGCCATCCTGCTCAAGTACGAAAGAAATCTTAGTTCTGATTTTAAATAATAAAGTTCACCCAAAACCACAGACTAACTTTGTTTAAAAGCAGTGGTTACAAATAAAGGTAAATATGTTTAAAAATGAAAACATTTTGAGGCATCTTGAAGCACAGCCATTAAAAACAAAACAAGACAATGGATTATTTATTTAAAGCCTTGAATAAAGGCTTTAACAGCTACATGTATTAAAAGCTGTCCTAACATCTTTACTGTATATAAAATGAGCAGCTCCTATTTTGGGAGATGTGTCATTCCTCCTGGCTTCCCCAGCTGAGGCTCCAGCAGGTAGCAGTTCTCCCAGGCAGCCTTTTGTGCTGTTGGTTTAGAAGCTTCTCCATCCTGATGACCTTTCTGTTGAATAGATCTGCCTCCCATCAAGCCAGACGCCTGTCTTTGTTCTCTTTCTTGGTATTACATTGAGATTATAGCCAATTCTCTTCTGTTTGAATCATCAGAAGTAGCTTCCTATTTTGTTTATTGAGTTTTTTTTTTTTTCCTTTCTTGCTTGCACTTTTGTGCTGAGTAGATCACTATTTTCCTGCCCACCATCCAAGGAATGAATAATTTATATCATTTCTTCTGATTTCCAAACAAGAGAGAAAGGAGCAAAGCATCTTCTCCTACCATTTGTTCTTCCTTTCTTTTCTTTTCTTTCTTTTCTTTTTGTTTCAATAATGGTCCCAGTGAGTCTGTGGTGCTCCCCCTCAAATGTGTCATTGATTTTTCTATGGTATTTTCTTTATGGGGAGAATCAGGATTCACTCCCACCCCCCCCTTTGGGGCAGATGTTAGGCTACGAAACAAAGTAGTAGGTATTCAAAAGAATGGAACACAACATTTTTCAACAAAGATGACTGGGACACACTTATTAGGAATGGAGGCTTCTTAATGATTTTCAAAGGTCCTAGTTATTGGAGACAGGGCAGATGTCTGGGAAGAATGAGTTTAAAAAAGAATCTACTTGGAAGATCTGGGATTTTTCCCTCCTTTCTCCACCAAGGTTACATGTATCTATATTAATAATCACTCTCTAAATATTTACAGAGAGTGTGGATAAAGTAAGGTTATTTGGCTATACATAATAGAAATCACCTGTTTGTAATATGAAACATAGAATTCATTGGCAGTTCATGGCAATGTTTATGTGTATTCTTTGGGTTGCTAGAATTAGAATTCTAGGGATGTTCATTCAAAACAAAAAATTATGCAGGTGCCTAGGAACCATTCCACACTCAGAAGATTTAATCTCAGGGGTGTATCCTGATCATTTAATTTTTAATAATCTCTCAGCATGACTTTCATACATACTCTTGTTTGAGGACTACTGGCCAATAGGAGAGCTGAGATGATAGAAGGAAATCTCAAAGCCAGAGGGCTGCTCTGAGAATTTGAGTACCAGGAATCATGGCCAGGCTCAGGTGAGTCAGCTCACCTGACATCAACTTGTGTCAAGTTACTCAAGGCTCAAGTTCTGGGAGGGAAGATCAGAGTGACCCAGCTTGATCTCCCCAGCCCAGGAGAGGGATGGGCTACTGGCCTGGCTCTCTCACCAGACCCGTGTTAAACAGAGAGGGGAGAATTTCCCCAAGGGAAATCCAAATGTTATTTCCAGAAAAAAAGGGAATTAGGTCCGGGGCAGAGAAAAACCACAGATGTTCTTTGCAATGATGCACAAAAAAGGATATATTTTTTAAAAAATGAACCATGCTCACTTGTGATCAAAGCTTCTAAAGTGAAGTATTAACATATTAAGCTGAAATTCCTTGGTGACAAGGATGGGAATGATGAAAAAGGTAACAAGGATTGCTGGAGTTTGTCAGAAAGAATCCAGAATTCCCCTTACAGTCGGATTCATAACTGGCAAAAGCTTGTAAAGAGTGAGGACTGAATAAATATTTGGATGGATTGAAGTTATTAGTATTGCTAGCAAAGATATCATGCAGTATTTGATAAGGATTGGCAATTTATTGAATCATGATATTGAATTACAAAAGTTTGCAGAACTGGCTAAGCAACACTTTGAAGAACCTGTTGATGAAAGAGCTAAAATGAAATATCATATACTTTTTAATTCTTTCAAGACACAGCTCATACCATTGTGTTCCTCCTCGTTGGAACAACATAACTCGTCAGATACAGTTCTGGTGAATGTCTACGATGAAAGATCCCATTTGGGGGGTTAATTGGCCCTAGGAGACAAGATGGCTGACTAAAGCCAGCTTTCCACAGAGGCTCCTGTCCAGAGTTAAAGGACAGAAATTTAGCAAGTAACCTGGTGGATTAGAGCTGCACCAAGAGAGAAAGTTGAAGAATGCACATCAACCCTGCTGAGGTGAGCTGCAACCCTAAGGATATAAACAAAAGGTACAAAATCTATCACCAAGCAGACGGGAGTCCCCTCTCCCATGAGAACGGCTCAGAGTGCCCCACAAACAAAAGACCAGAGTTCAAAGTTCCTCCCACTACACTCCACAGGAAAGACCCTCTAAAAACTAGACCTACCTCCCCTACTAGGGTGCCACGGCATTCTCCTGCCAGGCATAAAACTGCATAAAACTTCATATATTCTCTACCTGCAATTCTGAGCTCCCAGCACTACCCTCCACTCTCACTCTGAGGTTTGGAGGTCTGTCCTTCAGGAGTCCAGATTCTTGGGTGATTTCTCGAGGGGTGTGGACAGGGCCTAGACTGCAGCTGGTCAGTGCTGATTCAGCAGCACGAGAATGAGGTGAGGACGGTCGGCTGAGAGGGAACCACACGAGAGTGGCGTTGCCCTGAGGTGCAGAGTAGCAGCTTTTTTGGGGGCAACAATAGGGCTCACTCCCTGATATTCCGAAGCCACATTCCCTGTCTCCCTGGGCAACCAGAGGAGGCACCCAGGTGGCAACCACCACGGAAAAGATCTGGGATTAAAACAAGGCCCTGTGAGTAAAGGGTTTGCCTGAGGTGGTACTGGCCTGGGTGGAGTGTGGGGACTAGAAAACACAGGTGCAGAGCTGGGAAATTTCCAGAGCAAGGCTGTCCCAGAGGACCACTTTACTGAGTCTAAGACACACCCAGCCCTTAGGGGATCATCAGCCTATAGACAAAGGAAGGCAGGAGGCTAGAACTGACACCTAACTGTATACAAACCTGCAGGAGCAAAGACAGGACCTGAGGCGCAGGCTCTAAGAACTCAAAACAGCTTCTCTTCTGCAGGGGAATTTAGGAGGGACAGAAAAAAATTCCCACAAAGTTGTTCTGTTCCGTCAATAGCATCAATCACGGGCAGGTCTGGAACTGAGTGAACATCCCCCAGCCTCCATCAAGCGCCTGGGGTTGTCAGGCCTCACCGACCCCTGCTGGATAGAGGCAGAGCGTAGTGGCCTGGCTCAGCAGATATAGATTTTCTTGTGATCAAGGAAGGTGCAAACCCCTGGAGTATCTGTTCACTAGAGGCAATTGGGTCACAGCCCTGCGGGGCTATCAGTGACATTCATCCCCAGATCCTGTATCCAGCTAAACTGAGTTTCATTTATGATGGAGAAATTAAATACTTTAATGACATTCATTTGTTCAAGAATTTGCCATAACCAAAACCAGCTCTTCAGGATATTCTCAGACCTATCCTTCATAATGACCTGCCCAATCCTCTACCACAAAAGTAAACTCATTCAGAAACTTTTGATCAAACTCCAACTTCCACAGTGGCGAAAGGATTAAAAATGTCCAATGGATGTTAGAAAAACTTGATACCCAAAATTTTACCAGACTTATCAATATTCTCCATTAATGTGAACAGCTTAATCTGTCCTCTAAAGAGGCACAGGTTAGCTGACTGGATACAAAAACTCAGGCCAGATATTTGCTGCATACAATAGTCATATCTTACCCTAAAAGATAAATATAGACTCAAGGTGAAAGGATGGTCATTCCTATTTCAGGCAAATGGTAATCAGAAAAAAGCAGGTGTTTGCAATTCTATTTGCAGACACAATAGGCTTTAAACCAACAAAAGTAAGGAAGGATAAGAATGGTCACTTCATATTTGTTAAGGGTAATACTCAATATGATGAGATTTCAATTATTAATATCTATGCACCCAACCAGAATGC
>CAUYPK010100214.1:0-27215 GCA_963574355.1 Loris lydekkerianus | reverse complement strand
TTATTTTTGAAATTTACCAGTGGCTGCTGCATTTTCCACCTTGGCTTATACTCGAGTCACTAAGTTTTCCCAGTTTTTAGGGTAAAATTAAGGGGGTCAGCTTATACTTGGGTCGGCTTATACTCGAGTATATACGGTACTAGCTCCCTGTCAGATGTATAGTTTGCAGGTATATTCTTCTATTCTGAAGGCTATCTATTCACTCTTCTGATTATTTCTTTTGCTGTGAAGTAAATTTGTATTTAATTAAGTCCCATTCGTTTATTTTTGCTTTCTGTGCTTTTGAGGTTTTAATCATGAAACATTAGTCTAGACCAATGTCCAGAACCAGTTTTCCCCAGGATTTCTTCCAGTAATTTTATAGTTTTGTATGTTACATTCAACTCTTTAATCTGCCTTGAGTTGATCTTTGTATGGTAAAGGAAAGAGTTCAGTTTCATTTTCCTACATATGGTGATCAAATTTGCCCAACACCATTTTATAGGATGATTTAAATAAAAATATATACATTGATAAAATAAAGCACTTTACTCATTTATACCTGTAGTTCATATTATAATCCACATTGAATTGAATCTTAGGTATATTTCCCTGCTCACTCAATTCAGACGATTGTTAAAAATTTGCTAATTTGGTACTTGGGAAAAAACTTTATGAAAAACACAAAGGACTCTAATAAGACATGGCCAAATTATATGAACTAATACATTCACAGTATAGTGATACTCTAACACTTCAATTTTTTTTTTTTTTTTTTTTTTTTTACATTAACATGTTCTCTAATCAGCTTGCTTCAAAAGGGAAAGTTCAATTGGTAAAAAAGCCAAGTACTCAAATTTAAATTTATTATGTTTTTCCCAAAGTGTGAACACTAAGTTTTAAAAACTATTGAATGTCATATAACATATTAAAAGAATGTAAAGAAAATTTTCCATCAAAGAGTGCATTATCTGTTCCTTTAATTTTTATCATGACAGGCACAAAGGTGATATAAAAACAAGAAAAAAGTCACAATTTCTGTTTTTTAAAAGGCTTAGCCTCTTAGACAGAAAGTTATATGAAGGTTAGATTATACCATGATTCATTAAGTATTGTAATAGATCTGTGAACAATGTTCTGTCGAACACAGTAGAAGAGGACCTAACTATTTTTGTGGAATGTAATATTTGAACTGGGTCATGAACATTGTGTATCCACATTTAAGATAAGTGCAATAACATTCAAAAAGGCATGGAGTCATCAAACAGAATGATTCTTTCTGGAAATGGCTAGATGAAAAGTGTACGGAAGCATCAGGAACCTGAATTGAGCCTTAATGGCTGTTTGGAATAAGATTATGAAAATCAATGTAAATCATGATTTTCATGACTGGATTTCATCCTGTCTGCAGAAGGAAAGCAATAGAGATAATTAAGAGATATCACATATTTGAAAAAGATTAGCAGTTTTAGTACAGAGCATAACAGGGGAGAAATAGAAATGAAATTTTGTTATCCAAGTCCAACCTCTTTATATTGCAGATATGTAATCAGAGAAATAAGATCAAATGCTTGCTAAAGTTCAGGCAGCTAACTAGTATCAGGATTGGGATTAAGAATTATAGCTCAGAGGTCTTAGTCAAGTATTGCCTGTATTTACTAAGTGTATCTGTAATGTGAAACTTTCCACAAAAAAAAAAAAAAATTCAAATTCATATGGAGTTGATGTTGGAAATAAAATGGTGAACAACTCAGATAATTTCTGTTGTGTATACACGAAGAGTACAGTCCTTTTAGAGGAATTAACACAGGTAATTTGCAGCAAAGGTAGCACTAGAACCCAAGTGTCAAATTGTCAATCATGTTCTGTTTTCATTCCATGACGCCTCCTCCCTTCTGACTATAAACAAATGAGAATTCAGCATACATAGTGAATGCAACCATAAGAAAAAAGCATCAGTATAAGATGTATTTTTGGTGAAGAGATTTCTATTATTATTATTATTATTTGCAGTTTTTGGCTGGGGCCAGGTTTGAACCCACCACCTCTGGTATATGGGGCCAGCGACCTACCCCTTTGAGCCACAGCTGCCAGCCAGTGAAGAGATTTCTAATTAGAAGATTGCATTATTAGTTAGTAGGAAAACACACTTAATGAAATATCTTTATTTAAACATAAATGAATTATCATTATAATAGTATATTGTGATACAAATGATAAATTGCTGATAATGAAATAATGATATATTAACTACATACATCTTAGAGCACAATATATTTTTAAAATTGATTTCTCACCACTTAGTTTTTTTTTCTACTAACAGCTTTATTGAAATATAGTTCACATATCATAAAATTCACCCTTTTAATGTAGTGGGTTTTAGTATATTTACAGAGTTATACAATTGTCACCACTCTCTAATTTCAGCACATTTATATCCCTTTAGAAAGGAACCCTCCATCCATTAGCAGTTACTCCCCATTCCCTTCTCTCCATGGCCTCTGGCAAATGCTAACCTATTTTAAGTTTCTACGGAGTGGACTGTCTTGAGAATTTTATAGTATTTGAATCCCATAATATGTGAGTGATTTCTTTCATTTAGCATAATGTTCTCAAGATTTATCTGTGTGTCACTAGCATGTATCAATTAAAGAATGAACTGGTACATGCATGTTGATTGACATTTAGATTCTTTCACTTTTTGGTTATTATAAATAATTCTGTGCTGAACATTCATGTACATGTTTTTGTAGACAGGAATGTTCAATCCTCTTCAGTCTACATTTAGGTATGTCATTGCTGGGTCATATAGTAGTTCTTTGTTTAACATTTTAAGGAACTGCCAAACTGTTTTCTAATGTGGCTGTACCATGTTACAACCCATCAGAAATATATGCGTTCCAATTTTTCTGCATCCTAGCCAATGCTTATCATCTGTCTTTTTGATTTTAGCTATCCTAGTGGGTATGAAATGGTATCCCGTTTTTATTTGCATTTCTTTAAGGACCAATTTTTCTTTTTTTTTTTTTTGAGACAGAGTCTCACTTTTTCGCCTTTGGTGGAGTGCTGGGGCACAGCTCACAGCAACCTCAAATTGAGTGATCCTCTTGCCTCAGCCTCCTAAGTAGCCAGGACACACATATTGTGTGCCCATAACAATGCCCAGGTATTTTTCAGAGATAGGGTCTTGGTCTTGGTCAGGCTGGTCTCAAACTCCTGAGCTCAAGCAATTTACCTACCCCAGCCTCCCGGAGTGCTGGGATCACAGGTGTGAGGCACCACGCCCAGCCATTAGAGCAGCTTTTCCTGTGGTTTATTGGACACTTGCATGTCTTTCTTGGAGAAATGCCTACCAGGGGTGGCGAACAAGTTCGACTATGCGCTCGGAGATCGCTCCTCAGAGGTCCCTCTTCAGAAGCAGCATAACAAAATCCAAACTTGGCAAAGAGCCACAGTATACAAAATAATGATAAGAGGCAAAGAGCCGAAATTCATTTTGGCCGGGAGCCGCATGCGGCTCTAGCCGTGTGTTCGCCACCCCTGGAATACTTCACCCATTTTAAAATTGGGTTGTCTTCTTATCACTGACTTGTTTAGAAATTCTGAATGCATCTGTTATCAGACATATAAATTCAAAATTTTTCTTCCAATTGGTTAGGTTTTCTTTTCTCTTTCATAATTGCATAAACTTTTACGATTTTAAAGAAGTACAATTTATCTGTTGTGTTCTGTTGTTGTTTGTGCTTTTGGTGTTATATATAAAAAATCATTCCCTAATTTGAGGTCACAAATAATTATGCTTGTGTTTTATTTTAAGAGTTGAATGGTTTTAGTTCTTACATTTAGATCTATAATCCATTTTGAGTTAACTTATTGTACATTATAGGAAGTAGGTATTAAAGTTCATTCTTTTGCATGTGGATATTCAATTGTCCCGGTACTGTTTGTTGAAAAGATTGTCATTTCTCCCACTGAATTGTATTGGCACCCTTATAAAAAATCAACTGACATAAATGTGGAATTCATTCTGGACACTCGATTTTATTCCATTGATTTGTATGTCCAGTCTCTTATAAATACCATACCTTCTTCATTACTATAGTTTTGTAGTAATTTTTTAAATTGAAGAATGTGAATCTTCATGGTTTGATTTTCTTTTTCAAGATTGCTTTGGGTACTCTGGGTCTCTGGACATTCAATATAAATTTTAAGATCAGCCTATCATTTTCTACAAAAAGACCATCTAGGATTTTGACAGAGATTGCATTTAATCTACAGATCAATTTGGTTAGAACTGACATCTTACTAATAATAAATTGACAGATGCATCAGCATGGGATGTCTTTATATTTACTTGTTTAGTTTTAATTTTTATTTTTTTCAGCCATGCTTTGCAGTTTCAGTGCACAAGTCTTGCACTTCTTTGGATAAATTTATTCCAAAGTATATTATTCTCTTTTCTTTTGTTATACAGAATTGTTTCATTAATATTATTTCAGTGTTGTTTATTGCTAGTGCAATAAATACAATTTATTGTGTGTTGATCTTGAAAACTTGCTGAATTTGTTGATTAGTTCTAAGAGTTTTCTTTCTGTGTGTTTTCTTTTCCTGTGGTTTATTGGCCATCTGTGAATAAAGATAGTTTTACTTCTTTATTTCCAATCTTGATGCCTTTTATTTCTTTTTCCTATCTAATTATCTTGGCTATCACCTTCAATACAATATTGAAAAAAAGATGTGAGAGTGAATATTCTCATCCCTGATTTAGATAATAATAAAGACATACAGACTATGTATTTACTTGCTCTGTAGTTTATCAAAAATATTTATAATTAATTTTAAGGCTCTCAATCTTCTGTTTTATGATGATATCATCATTAACTGTTTTAAGATGATGTAATCATTCTTACTTTCTGGTTGTCTAAGATACATCCTCTTCTAGTTCCTAATAATGGTTTTCAAAGTTTATTTACTCAAAAACTCTAATCTGAGAAATAGCTGTACTCTGAAGTAGGGATGAAGATAGTCTAAATATCTTACCACATTGATTAATTAATTCAGTCCTTTTTGAATAGCCCCTGTATGCCAGGCTCTATAGATTCTGAAGTTACAGAGATAAACAAGGCAATGGACTCCCTGATCATTATATATTTTCTCATGCTGTTGTGCCTGGGAAGCACACATACCATATTAGTGTAAGCCATTATCCAACTCTGTGTGTGTATATAATTGTGGTACATGTATATATACACACACAGGTATACATATATATATATATGTATATATATACACACACACACACACACACACACACACATATATATAGTTTTGATGATACATACACTCACAGATTATGGTGGCAAAATAATTTTCCTTGAATATAAAATTAATATATGCAGACTACTTATACTGCCTTTTGTTTACTAATATAATTGTTTTAAAACTTAACATACATCAGAATCTTCTTGAAAGCTCAGTAAAACATACATTTCCAGACTCCACCAGTGGGGTTTCTGACTCAGAATATGTAAGGCAGGGCTAAGAATTTGCATTGCTAACTTTCCATATGCTGCTAGTGTTGCCAGGGCTGACCTATGGCTTGAGAACCATGGCTATTATAAAATATTACTGTGTCACTGTGTTGAAGGCATATTTGGGGACACCTAACAGGAATTATGGGTGTTTCCTGATTTCTCCCCATCTTGGTTGCTCATTTATCTGGTGGGATGGTGGAGGTCTCACTTTGCTAACTGAGACAATAAATCTTCTAACACTACAGAACAGTACCTTTTCCCTTTAGGCTGAAATTTTCTCTAGAGATTGCTTAGCCCAGTAGATTAGAAAATCCTTCACACAATGTCATGATCTAATGAGATTACTCTTTAACCTTCAATTTCCAGTAACATTCCAAATGCTAGGGAACTATTACAACTGCAATATAATCATAAAATATGTACTAATGATTTTTCGGTGACAAAAGAATTTGAAGGGTGTAGAAACCATTAGACAGAACAAGAATTTTAGATACATCATTCTGAATAATTCTAAGAATTTGTGGTTTATCTTTCATAGGTGTTTCTGCATTTGTGTTTCTACATATCATTTTTTAAATGAAAAAAATCAATATGACAGGATTGGGTTTTCAAAAGGGTTTACAATTATGAATAGTTAGATGATAATGTCTCTAATATCTGAGAGTGGAAGAGATCAGCCAGAGGGAAAATGCAATAACTGCAAAATCAGTCCTAATGTGAGCCTCACCTGCATTAGTGGCGTCATTGTCTCTCTTCTTGTCTCTGCGTTGAGGGGAAAGTCCAGCTCTGGGAAAGCATTGGTATCTTGTGGCTCTATTGTAATGATGTAAATGGCCCACATCTCAGCTTTTAGTGGAACTTCTGCATTTCCCCATCCCCCTGCATTTTCCTGCTTTGTGTTGAATACGGCCACATGGCTAAGAGAAAAGTCATTCATGCAGTCTACTCGGTCACATACTTCCCTGCTGCCTAGAAAGGAGTCTAATTTGCTGATGATTACAATTAGGGGGGAATGATCCATTACATTAACTTTAATGAGCTGCAGCAGGTCATCTGGTTATGGATGGTACCACGCAAAGGTTGCAGTTCAGGGTGAGATGAAATCCCTGACAGCATCTTGCTGACATTTGCTTAGTATCCATAACAAAAGAGGCCTCACTAGTTTGTAGTCATAGAAATGGCCTAACGTCACCGCATCTTTCCATTTGGACACACTTTAGTGTTACTACTAAAGTGCTTAATAATTTATAAACAGAGCTTATGTAACTGGCAGTTACGATGCACAGCATTGACTTAGAAGTGTTCTTGTCGTCAAAGGGATGATGAAGAGTTTCTGCATTTATTATATTTCCTCTCACTTGATTTTAAGAATGCATTTAAACTTTACCCAGTAAATTCAGGACCTCCAAAAACCCATTAATGATTTAATTAAAAAGTCTATAGTATAACATAATAGAAAGACTTGTCTCTTTGAGCATGAGCAAGACATTCAGTGTGAAATTTTCCATTTTAAGATATATTAAATATTTTAAACCATAGATACATGAAATATAAGCACTTCAAGAAGATGAAATGTTCGGAGGGCCAAGTCAGAGTATTTTCTTTATGTTACATTGATTGACAAGGGTCCTTCACTATGATAAGAATTTAGACCTGTTGTATTTTTCTTTTTCTTTTCTTTTCTTTTTTTTTTTTTTTTGGAGACAGTCTCACTATGTTGCCCTCTGTAGAGTGCTGTAACATCACAGCTCACAGCAACCTCAAACTCTTGGTCTTAAGCAATTCTCTTGCCTCAGCCTCTCAAGTATCTATGACTACAGGCACTCACCACAAAACCTGGCTATTTTTCTTTTTTTTTTTTTTTTTTGCAGTTGTCATTGTTGTTTAGCTGGCCTGGACCAGGTTTGAACCTGCTAGTTTTGGTGTATGTGGCCAGCACCGTAACTACAGTGCTACGGGACCAAGCCATGGACCGGTTGTATTTTTCTAGTTAAGCAATATAGGTACATAAACAGAAAAGTACAGTTTATATAGCATTTAGTAAAATATAAATTAATGTGCTTTAAATACATCTAATTTTTCAAGGAGAAGGATTCTATCTTGTAAGAATCAAATACCAATGAAACCTCAAAAGCATGTCTTCTTTTCTTGAGGTTAACTTAATTAAGAAAAACTTTTAGATTAACTGTTAGCATTTTTAAACTGGGGACTGAAAAAGCTAGTTATCCTTATGCCTAAGTAGAAAGTATATGTATTTTCAAAATATGAATGGGTGAGGCGTATCCCAAGGGGAAAGGTAGGAGTTAAAAAAATAAGATCCAAGTCTGAAAATGGAGTCCATTCAGATGTCACTTTATGTAATAGCATAAATCCCTAATGACCTCCCCATTCAAAAGGATAAACATATCATAGGTGAAAAATATTCATCTAATGATTTCAAGCTCACAGCAATCTTCCCTGTGCCATTATCATAAATTGCTAGCTTGGCAAGGGAAACCAAGGAATTCACTGTATGAAGCAATTCTTTTGACAGAGTTCTTTGCTAGTTTATATTTATATGTGGGCGTCTGCCCTTAGTTGTATCTTTGTCAACACAGCTTCATTTTCACTCAACATGTTTATCCTTAGCACATGTATTTTACCACTGCAAGCCCAATTATTTTCTCTCATTTCTGTCTGTCTGCAAATAGAGAAAAGAGAAAGTGTCAAGTTCATACTCAAAGAAGTTGGAGTAGTTAGAAGAAAATATCCCTTAAGATGAATAGAAGCACTAGCCAGGGCTAATAGTGGGCTAGTCACTTACAACCTCAAAATCAAGTATCTAATTGGTCTGTCACTGCAATTAACTGCAGGTGCAAACATTACTGCAGTTAATAGAGATACTGAGCCATCCCAAACAAGTTGCCTGGGAAAAGTCTCAGGGCCATCTCCTTTGACCTTCACAAGTACTTGAAGCTGCCTGCTTTTAAATTAAAGACACTATTTAACAGACTCTTGCGAACAGAACTTAATTTGCCCATCTTTCTTTGAATTTGGTATAATTTCTACACACTAGAATAGAGTAAACCTGGGCACTTATATTTTTTTTCTTAAGTTGAGCAAAATCTTTATTAAATGGTTTTGAGAAGAACAGGTACTGTTCTGGCTGTAAGTCTGAAGATCTCTCATCTTTCTTGTGTAGAAAGACTTACTTCTGCAAAGAGGAGGAAAAGAAATAAGAAAAAGGTTTCATCTATGGCAAAGGATCATGAATTGGGGACCGGCTATCTCAGGCACCCCTTCACTGTTGCTATATGATCACATGAAATTTAGCAAGTGAAAATAAGACTTACAAAATCATATGTGTATCTGGCTAACAATTACGGCATTTTGCCTATATGTTTGTTTCAATAATTCAGCCATATTTCCTAATTTACAGTTATTACCTTTCGTACTTAGCATAGTGACTTCCACATATTACCTCCCTACCAAGTACCCTTTGAAAAAAATGAAATAGAGATGGCTAGGTGTAATGGGTCCTGCCTGTGATCCTAGCACTGGGGGAAGCTGAGGTGGATGAATGCCTTGAGATCAGGAGTTCAAGACCAGCCTGAACGAGAGTCAGATCCCTGGATCTACTACAGATAGAAAAATGAGCCAGGCCTGATGGCAGGGGCCTGTGGTCACTGCTACTCTGGAGGCTGAGACAGGAGGATCACTTGAACCCAGGAGTTTGAGGTTGCTGTGAGCTGGGCTAACACCACCACACTCTAGCCTGAGCAACAGAGTGAGACATTGTCTAAAAAAAGAAAGAAGGAGGAGGAGGAAGAGGAGGAGAAGAGAGGCTATTGACATGAGATGGTTTGTAGGCCATTTATATAGCTTTAACCAAGTAAACTTAATTTTCTTCTTTAGTTCCGTCTTGGTTGCTCCCACCCTCAATTTCCTTCATTTGTAAAAGGTTTAGTCTGCAATTTCCTTTTCTCTCTGCTGTGTTGCTCCGAGAAGCACTGGGTTGGAACTGATACTGACGTGGTGGGCTCTCTGATGAATCTGGCTGGTCAGTGACATCACGTGGCGCTACTTTGAAAAGGGCGTAGCCCAGAGTCAAACCGAGAGAAACAGTGCTCCCTTGAGTGCGGGGCTCTGGGGGAGGTGTCAGTGCAGAGCCCCAGATCAGGATGTGGCCTGGTTACTAGCTGGCACTGCCTCTTCTGCCCACAGCTCTATTTCATGAGCACTGAAGCTTGCATCAACAGACTTTAGAAAGGATGAAGACATGGGTATTCGCAATTGTTTGACTTGTGACCTTCCTGGGTGACCTGCATTTCACTAACAGGCCACAGGCTAACAGGTCGCGGCACAGCATGGTTAGGGCTGTGCAGGTTAAGACCTAGCTGTGGCCTCCCAGCTTCTTGGTGGATCACAAATGAATGAACGAGGGAACTTGATACAGACGCTGAGGTTAGAGGTCGACAGTCAGAATTCTCCCTTACAACTTTATTAGGTAATCATCTATTAAAGACTTTATTAAGTGGACACAGATTATCCTTACAACTCTTAGCTACCAGAAAGAGGACTATCTTTAACTTTGGAACTGTTACCAATGACTTCAATAGGATTGTCACAATATACAAAAGGAGTGACACAAGAATATTTTTTATAGTCTTCAAATCTCTGAAAAACATTTAAGTAGTTGTGACTACTTTTAAATGTTCTTGAGAAAAACAAGTATCTTTTAAAATATAATATCAAATTAGGATAATGGTATGAATATAGCCAATTCAATATTTTTGACAATGTTTTTCTTCATTCTTTTAAGGAGAATATTAATATCTTTTTTGTGGGGAATGTCTTATCTCTTCCTGGAAAATCATGATGCATATGTAATATGATCTGCCCTGGCAGATGATAATTGTGCATTTGATGCATACATTTCAAAATCTGACCAGCTCAACCTAATAAAAACCCAGATGTCTAAGGGCCTTATTCCTACAAATTCTTAGGAGGGCTGGATTCTAGTTTCCACCTCCCATGATTGAATGAGTACTTTTATCAAGGGAATTCTTCTTTCTTATTGATGAGAGAACCTCTAAGAAATTTTGTTTCTGTAGCAATGACATGTAGGTCTATAGGCTGATCTTTCTTGAAGGAACAGTAGGAGTTATTGAAACCATTAATGTTCCATTGTAGTTCATTTACACATACTTTTCTCAGCTTGAAGATACATCAAGAAACTAGAAGTGATCATTATTAGTATCTAAACATTTAAAATTGCTTTTCTTTCTGCACTGATAGATTGGTAGTTCACATTTAGTTTGGGATTCTTTGCTTGGACAAAGATTTTTTAAAAGTTCAAGTCTACAGCTGTGACTTCAATTAGTTATATTCTTCTCATATCATACTTTGGAACAAAAAATTGTGATACATAAAAATGAAAGCTATGCATCTCAAATGGCTACGATGTGCTCATGGTTCTAATTCCAAAGCTGTAGTGTACTCGGTGATAGGCCATCCAGATTTCCATTTCGGGGACGAGACACTCATTCCCCCAGCTGCTAAGAATGTTGCTGGCTAATGGCTTATAGCTGAGTCCCGGCTCAGCACTTGCCCTCTGCCAAAGGGAGCTTAGTTTAAAAACCTTTCCTTATAGGTAGCATACATTTAGGGAGTGAGTGATGCAAGAGTAAGATGGCCTAACCTCTGGCCTCAATGTGAGGCAAAAATGAAGGAGCACTGAGTTCCAGAGTCCCTCACAAGACTGACTGAGATCTTTGCTATAACTGCTGTTTTATTCAACTCCCCACCTCTGTCAAATCCTGCTTCCCTCAATTCTGATCAGCTCTGAGAGCACCCTTCAATATAATACTGGCAGTTCAGTAAGTATCTCAGAGGCTGTTCTTAAGAAACTCAAAACAGTGTAAGAACACAGTCCAAGAGAGTATACTAAACATTTGATGCTTCCTACAACCTTTCTTTCTTTTTTGCAAACACTGCTCTTTTACTCTCTCTATGCGTGTGTGTTTTAGAGCCTGTACGTTTAGGCTCTGCAGATGGACCATTTTCCTAGAACTTCTGTTAATACATTTCTAAATCTTTTAGTGCTAAGCCAAGCACCTAATACTAATTCTGCTCTAATTCTGCTAGACTATGGATAGGCCATGAGATTACCACCCAGAACAGACTGGAAACAGCATGTGTTAAGAGCTGAGGAGTTAATGGGGAAGACCATTTTAGCGAGCACACACTAAACCATCTGCAAGACTTCATGTCTCAGAATGCAAGTGACCGGGTGACTGCACTCTCTAAACACAAAAGGAAATGTTTCAAAAGTCAGGCGCCAAGAATGATTTGTTTTGCACTTAGTAAATCCCTTACAAAGCACTGAGATATACGGATTGATCTCCTGGAAGGTTTGCCCCTCTGTCATGCATACACAGATATATGACCCTGGAGGATTCTTCCATTTCCTAGGAAGATAAATGGTATATGATATAACCAAAGCTTGGCATTTACACATTCTTGGGAGATAATTTGAGTTTTTACTTAGGGGCAGCTTCAAGGAAGTTATAAAGAGGTTGTTATGGGGGCAACAATGGAAAAGAAGATGGGCAGAAGGCAAGAAAAGCAATAGAAAAGGATCATGTTCTAGTATTAGTACATGTTGGTCCTCTGCATCATTCATTCTTTCATTCATCTATCCATTCATCCTTTCATCCGTCTAGTTATTCAGTATATTCTTGGTCAGGCTAGAAATACTGGATCCTCAGACTGACGTTCATTTATAGGAGCAGGTGCTAAAATTGACCAGCTTGCCCTAAGAAAAGCTGAATTGTTTAAAGTACTTTATTTCTACAAATATGAACTCCTGGCCACCGTCACTTAGCAACAGAGATTCTTGAGAGTAGAGTTCTTGATGTATTCTGGAAGAAGGAACATTTCTGTTAGTGCTTCAAGAAGTGCCAAGAAACAAGATTTCTATAAGCAATCTAGTTCTAAGGGTTAAGTTTAACTAGAGGAACCATCAATAGCTGAAAAATTTCTTATCAAATGACCTTGCACTGCAAAATCCTGTAAACTCCTTAACAGGCAGGTATAATTCCTATGACAAAGAAAGTATTACTTTTAGAAATTACCCTTGGATTAGAGAGAGGTAATTGAGATAAACATGTCTGAAGCAATCTTCCAAGACTAACATGGGTATTTCTGAAAGCACTATGGGACTCCACAAAATTTAAACAGTATGACAATTCTGGTATTTTACACACCAATTTGGGGGGATACCTTAAGTTTCCCCTACGTAAGAGTTAATTTCTTATATTCACCATCTACCTATCACTTATACCTATACCTTAGGAGACTTGTGTAAAAGTGGCTTATAGGTTTATAAAGTATCTAAAAAATGCTGTATATTATTGGTTTTAGAATAAAATCTCTGGGGAGCTTTGGTTTATAAGCTTTGAGTTACATGAGACAGGGCATACCACTTAAGCAGTCAATTTGTATCCTTTGATGAGGATGATTTTTGACTTTGATGGCCTGACATGTAAATAGGAAGAGGTATTATTATTAATTCTTTCCCCATAAGGATCTTTCTATCTGATTGCATTCAATAATGTTCCATGAAATTAACCCATCTTAGTGCTCTGTGAAAAAAGCTGAGAGATCATGAGATATGAAGCTAATCATAGATCTTCTTTGTGACTGGTTAGAACTCAAAAGAGATCATGTCAGAAGCAATGGAAGGACATCTGTTGACTCAAATTAGACATAAAAAGCCCAGGAAATTAGAATATAGACTGTAAGTAATTTCCCTCCCCTGGTGGGAAGGTGGGGGTGATGTGGAGTTGATGTGGTCCTGAAAGGCTTTCTGAACTTAACATTACTTATTCTTCAGGAGAATTATTAAATTTAATTGATGAACTGAGGAGCAAGCTAGAGTAAGTCTGGTTTTTTTGGGTATGTTTGTTTTTGTTTTTTTTTGGTCAATGTTGTTTTAGGACTGAGCTGACCTAGCCTATTTGGCAATCCTATTCAGCCATATTCAATTTATCACAAGAATGGAAAGCAAGCATCTAAAGTACTCAATACTAATATGAAACAAATATAAACAACTACATGCCTACACAAGAGAGAAAACACAATTGAATTCAAGTGGGTGGTGAAGGAGCAGGGGGAGGAGGGAGGTGTGTGGGGGGATTGGGGTGCTTTCATCTAAAGGGCACAATGTAGGGGATAAAGCACACCCCCGGGTGAAGACCTCAACTATAACTTGAACTTTACCTAAAAATTGCAAACAATGTAATGTAATCATTTGTACTCTCATATTAATCTGAAATAAAGTTAAAAATAAATAAATAAATATATAAAAAGTCCTAAAAAAACAAACAAAACCTAGTCATCTTGAGGAAATGTGTGATTTATCTATAATGAGATGCAGATTTTAAGTATTTTTAGAATCTACTCAAAGAATGGTCAATACAGAGATACTTTAAAAGGAACATTAAGTTGAGTGGGGGACTAAGCATGCATCTCTTAATGGATGCTTACAAAATCTCAGTTATTATTAGAATTTATTTGTCCAGGGCAACTCCTTAAGTTTTTAATGTGTATGAGTATGATTTGTTACAATTTGCTTGCATGAATCATGATTCTCACAAGACAGCAGTGAAAACAAAATGAATTATTTCTCTTATTTGGCCAGAATGTTTCTTTTCCCTATGTTTTCTTGCTTTAGAACTCTGAGCCAGCTTTCATGTGAAAGCCCTAAATTAGTTTCATAGTAGGGCTGAGTACCTGAGGTGCATCTTATAAGGGTATATATGAAACTTAGTAAATGTGGAATGTAAATGTCTTAGCACAATAACTAAGAAAATGCCAGGAAGGCTATGTTAACCAGTGTGATGAAAATGTGGCAAACGGTCTATGAAACTAGTGTATGGTGCCCCATGATCACATTAATGTACACAGCTGTGATTTAATTAAAAAAATAAATAAAAGAAAAATTAATTGGGTGTTCTGATGGGTGCCTGTAGTCTCAGCAACTTGTAAGGCTGAGGCAAGAGGATCCCTTGAGCCCATGAGTTTGAGGTTGCTGTGAGCCATGACACCACAGCACTCTACCCAGGGCTACAGAGTGAGACTGTCTAAAAAAAAAAAAAAAGCTCAAAAGTCACTTCCCAGGAGAAGTTTTCCCCTGGCTCCCTGCCTCCCAAGCAGAGGTACATTCTGTCCACGCCTGTGTTACAGCATTCCTCCCATCCCACAGTGTCTCTCTCATCCCACATGTCCCATTCTCTGGACTTGGAACCTACTAAAAGGACAGACAGTTGTTCATGTTCACTTATTCCAGGGCACGGCACAGAGAGAAGAATCTATGAACATTCATGAATTGAACACATGGCCTGGATAAGCTGCTATTAGATATCGCAGACTTTTAAGTTTTTTTCCAAATAGACAGAAATCATTCTCGAACTGATGTGTGACCTTCCATAAGTGACTTTTAACTGCCCTGGTTCTCAACTGTATCATTTTTAAAATAAGTGAATGAGGTTGAAGGATCTTGAAAACAGCCTCAAATAAAAGTCTGTGAATCTTACAGTTGATGAGTCTTGGAGTTTATGGACACCATTCCCCATTATGAACAGTCTAAGGATTGTCCTAGTTTTCACCATTAAAAATTCTTTACTTTTTTTTTGAGACAGAGTCTCACTATGTTGCCCCGGGTAGAGTGCTGTAGTGTCACAGCTCACAGCAACCTCAAACTCTTGGGCTAAAGTGATTCTCTTGCCTCAGAGCAAGTCCCTAAGTAGCTGGGACTACCGGCGCCCGCCACAATACCTGGCTATGTTTTGGTTGCATTTGTTTAGCTGATCTGGGCTGGATTTGAACCCGCCGGCTCCAGTGTATATGGCTGGTGCCCTAGCCTCTCAGCTACAGGTGCCAAGCCCACTATTAAAAATTCTTATAAAAAATAAATTAAATAAATTAAAAAACTCTTATAAACTATATTTTCCCCCCAAAGTGTCCTTTAGATTTTTTTGAATTTGTGATATCTCTGGTGATCAAAATGGAATAAGAAAGACGATAAGATAAATAAATCTCCAGGCAAGGTTCTCACAATGTCTCGCTCTCGAGAAATCCCTACTGAATACACAAAAGAATGATAAGAAAGGAAAGAGCTTGGAATAAAAGAACAATAAGAAAGAGAAAGGCTGGACTTAAATGCAGGATTCACTGAGATTTCACCATCAACTTCTTATGGATTCTTCAAAATAAGGAGTGCTCATTTAAAATCACTAACTATCTAAACTCTTTAAGTTTTTGGTTTGAGTCATAATCTAAAAAAAATGATCAATCATGAAAGTATTTAGGTTTGATTTTTCAGAATTAAAGGAAACTGACAAACCTCCTGCCTTCCAACGTATCATTCAAAGAACTAAGAATGAGACCAATAGCAAGGCCAAGGAATTTTGAGGAAAGCTGCCAGCAACTCCCTCAGATGCTATCGCAGAAACGCCAGTCCGCCCTCTCTCCTCCTCTGTCTTCCACAGCCTGAATCTAGCTGCAAGGCTGGGACTGAGCCCCTCTGAGGGCTTACACTTCCTTTTTAGTATAGAAGAGCACGTGGAAAGGGCATTTCCGGGCTCAATTGCAGAATGTCTTGTCCTTATATTTGTAAAATACTCGAACCACACATAGCACCACATCTGATTCATTTTCCACTGATACTTCCAAAAGCAATCTTGTGCTGGGCAGAGAGACAAATTTCACCCTAAAAAACTTTTTCAGGATGTTGGAAGGTCAAACTCTTGCCCAACTATTTCAGGGGACATAAACCAAGTTAGAAAAATCTCAGATTCCAGGAGTTTGTTTTGTTTTTGTCTTGTACAGCTAGACCAAAACAAAGCATAAAAAAAGTGATAAAAAAAAAAGTCAGCGAAGTTGGCTCTATGCCCTGTTCTGTACCTTTTATACAGAATCTTCAAATGCTGGTGTTTGGTTTAACAAACCAGAGACCCATCTCTACTTGGCACTGGTCGCTTTCAGAGGGAATGTGGGTCTGGAGTGCCCAGCTCTGCCTGCCTTTTTCTCAGGACCAGCTCTTTGGCCTCTCACAGAGCCCAGCTAGTGCCCTGTTCCAAAATAACAAGAACTCAGACAACCTGACTGTGCCAAGCGGGCAGGTACAGGCAGTGTGGAAATAAGCGAAGACCACCCAACTGAGAACAGCAAAGGCCATTTACTCAGAGCTCACTGTAGCAAGGGAGTTGGCCGCCTTCACCTTGACTTTGGCAGAAACTCAACAGAAGGCAGAGGAGTGGGAAAATTTTACAGTGGACCAAAGGGAAGGCTTCAGGTGCACCCTGACCGCAGGTGTTGGCCTGGAGAAGCCGCAGATGGGCTGACCAGAGACCGTGTGGTTGGTGAGGGGTACACATCTGGCTTTCTGGGGTTGGTGGCAAACTCCAAGCAAGGGCAAAGATAAGGGAAGTTATGGATCGAGGCCTGGCCATCCGGGGCTGATTGTTACAGAAGTTCTTGTTTAGTTTTCTGATTGAAACAGTCTGACTTCCGACAGGCTGACTTGGTTAGAGATGCAGGACTGGCTGCCCGGACTGTTTACTGTTGATAAGGAGCTGGTGTCTGGCCAGGCTGCTACAGGTTGTGGGTCAGAGTTCTGTTTTTATACATGGTCAACCCATTGAGCGGACAATTGTATATTCGGGTTCTTATAAGGAAACAATGCAGCTGGTGCCTAATGACAGCACCAGGTTTTTCTCCAAAACTCTCCCAAGCCTCTAACTTAGCAGCTTATCCCTCTTATTTTAGGGTAAAAAAAAAAAAAAAAAAAAAAAATCATCCAAAGAGATACATTTGTTCATCACTGTGAAAAAAGTTATTTGTAACTGGTCATGGAGAGGGCCTGCAGTCTGGACAGCAGATAGATATCAAAGTCGCCTGGAATTCCCTCCTACTTTGCTTCCTCTCACATTATTTTATTACAGTGCTCTGAGTTTGAGATTCCGACAGTGCCAGAGCATGAAGGAGATCAGAGGAAAACATCTTTGGATTGTGCACATAAACACGCCTCTCCAGGGCGACCAAGACGTGTCTGCAGCCCACTAGAAGCAAATCCTTAAAACACATCATCTTGTTCAAGTCTCAGGGGAAATGGGAAACAGCTACTATTTCTACACTTTCCCCTCACACCATCTGTCTCAGGTAAAGAACTGCTCCTTCCTCTCTTATTTACATGTTAGGGTTTTAACCCTCTAATTATCCTTTTGGCCTCTTAGACGCTGCACGTTACATATCTTCCTTTGATATGAAAAGAAAAAATGTGAGTTACTTGTCTAACTTGGTACAAGGCCACGCTCTGCCCAGGCAGGGGGGACACACCCGGACCACTGTCTCGCGTACCGGCAGGCTCTGCATGGAATTGAAACTGTCTGCGAGGAGCAACAGGCCAAAGGCTTCCGTCACATACTGGGCCACCATCCTCCTCTTCTTATCCAAGACGCTTTTCCTGATGTACTCTCTTAACTTGGGGATTTCTGGAATTCACAGACAGCACAAACAACTTTCAAAGGCCAGAAGCCTGTAGTCAACAGAACTCCTAGAAGTTTAAAGATCAGGGTGGTGACAGGAGAGAGCTGGCGCTGAGGGCCACGTGGGCTAGCTACCCACTAAACCAACCTTTCCAAAAAACACTTTTCCTGTGTGTGGGATCAACAACAATCAATGGTAGAGCCAGCAATGCTGAATATTAATTTAATTTAACTGTACAAAACAAACCACACAGAAAAGTTCAGGCTCTGAACAAAATGGGCATTTTGAATGTACTTTTTTTTTGAGACAAGAGTCTCACTGTGTCGCCCTTGGTCGAGTGCCGTGGCATCACCGCTCACAGTAACCTCTAACTCTTTGGGACTTAAGCAATTCTCTTGCCTCCACCTCCCGAGTAGCTGGGACTACAGGGACTCGCCACAACACCCTGCTATTTTTTGTTGCAGTTGTCACTGCTATTTTAGCTGGCCAGGGCTGGGTTTGAACCTGCCACCCTTTGTATATGGGTGTTGTATATACCCTTTGTATATAGCGCCCTACCTGCTGAGCCACAGGCACCACCCAAAGTGGACCTTTTGAATTGGTACTCACCTGCAAAGTGGAACCCAAGGTGCTCACCGTTCTAGAGTCTCAGTTCTTTGGTCCCCCTAAATTTTTCTACGTCCACTAACCTTTAACCTCAGAATAGTCCATTCCCCCTGTACAAAGGAACAAGAACCTCTAACAGGTGATCAGAAGCTTGCCTTTGTCAGTCAGAAGCTAATAGATGTCATCTCACCATAATTTTCCCAGCATTCTCGTACAGGGCACCTTTCCTGTATTATTCCTTCCACATAGCATGCTAATTTTAATTTTATACCCTGGCTCAAGCAGTCCTCGCTTCTGGGAACACGTCTCGCCCTCTGCTCCCTAACCTCTGTTCCCACACACACACATCTAGTCACGTGTGTGTGGGCCGTCAGCCACATTGGATCCAGATGAAAGCCCAGCCCCAGGCCCGCCTGCTCGCCTGGTTTGCACCGAATGTTCTATCTGCACAGAACACTAGATTCCCTGGCTTTCTGTTGTGCTTACAGTCAGCCTTGTTTTCCCTTTAATTTTTGCCCTTCGGTTAGGAAGAGCTCCTCATTTAGATTTTAAGTTCTGTAAGAAAGAGGCCATACCTTCTACTTCCTCTACCTCACAGACAAATCACACATCAGACACTCAGAAAATGATTCTGGTACCCATAGCTGAACGGGTGTGGGGACCTGCTCCAGCTGAATACTAGGGAAATGACAACCTTTACCAACTCACGGTGAGATCTGGAGGAGAGAGGAATTGTGGTCTCAGGCACCACAGCAAGGCCGAAAGAAATATATATATTTGCAACAGATATAGAAACTGGCAAGCCTGAACATTTTTTTCACCTGGCGCAGAAAGGTCTAGAGCAGGAAATTCAAAGTGCCAAACTTAATCTTGAGAATTTTAGTGATCGAGATTAAAAAAAAAAAAAACATAAATTACCAGTTTCCTCCTCAGTGAGGAGAGCCTGCTGCCAGTACTCCTGGGCGCTGACTGTGTACACGAGATCTGAGGCTTCCAGGAGCTTGAAGTCAGCCGGCAGCTTTCTCTGAAGTGAGAGGGGCAGAGAAAACGGAATAACCCAAAGTGGCAAAGCAAACAGGACACAGGCCTCCCAAGAGCCTGCAGCAAATTTCAGCCGGTTCGCTTCGAATTCTCCAAGAACCCCACAAAGAACAGACAATATTCTAAATGTCTCCCCACGGCCAGAAGTTGTGCAGAAATTGGTGCGTAGACACTATCCTCTTGGGAGTTAAAAATATCAATTCTAGAAGAAAATGTACAGAGAAAATAGTTCCAAAGTATATTTAAATGCTCAGAGGGGGAAAGGTACAAGGACCCTTTTGGGAAAAAAGAAGCGAAACTCTAGAAAAGGCAGTGGAGATCAGGAGCAGCTCATACTAGCTTCACTTCCCAACTCTGCACTCGGAGACGTCACAAGGCTAACTTGAGATTAGCAAGGGTGGGAGTATTTACACCACAGGAACTGGCAGATGCTACCCTGGTGCGAGTCCGGTTGTTTGTTTGTTTATTTGTTTGAACAATGAGCTGCTTGTTAAACATTTACCAGCACAACACAACATTGAGCAAAGGTTCTAGAAAAGTGAAAGTTTTTTAGCTGGGTGGTTAGTGAGTTATCATAGACATTTTCATGCAGAGTAATTTTTAAGCAAATTTAAAGACTTCCTTTATGTAAGAAAGCCCTTTTTTTTTTTTTTTGCAGTTTTTGGCCAGGGGTGGTTTGAACCCACCACCTCCGGCATATGGGGCTGGTGCCTTACTCCTTTGAGCCACAGGCGCCTCCCTGTAAGAAAGTCTTTTTTTTTTTTTTAGAGACAGAGTCTCACTTTGTCTCCTTCGGTACAGTGCCATGGAGTCACAGCTCACAGCAACCTCCAGCTCCTGGGCTTAGGTGATTCTCTTGCCTCAGCCTTCCATGTAGCTGGGACTGGCACCCACCACAATGCCCGGCTATTTTTTTGTTGCAGTTTGGCTGGGACTGGGTTCGAACCCACCACCCTCGGTGTATGGGGCTGAAGACCTACTAACTGAGCCACAGGCACCGCCCAGAAAGTCTTTTTTTGATTAGAAAAACATCATCACTGAGAAGTCTTCCTAGAATCATACACGAATATTGTTCCAGAATCTTTTATTCTTCTCACTTGAAGGAGAGGAACATACACGTCTAGACCATGTGTGTGTATCACGGGTATTTTGGGGAGGGAGAAAACAGCACAGAGTTGTCAATCCCTTTCTAATACAAAAACATAAAGGAGCTGATGGAGTAGAGGCCCTGCGATCCAGTGGGACTGGTGAGAAGCCACGTCTCTCTCAAGCTGTAAGGACATGGAGTCAAGGCTGGAATGGAGACACCTGTATACACTACTGAACGCCCTCACGCTACAGGCAGGGGTCCTCAAACTATGGCCTGCAGGCCACATGCGGCGGTGTGATTGTATCAGATCCTGTTTTGTTTTTTTACTTCAAAATAAGATATGTGCAGTGTGCATAGGAATTTGTTCATAGTTTTTTGTTGTTTTTTTTAAATTATAGTCCGGCCCTCCAACAGTCTGAGGGACAGTGAACTGGCCCCTTGTTTAAAAAGTTTGAGGACCCCTGCTAGAGTCAGGGCTCAAGTGTAAAGGTCTTCTAAAATTATTCTTTCCTTTGTTTTTAATAGAATTTTGAGTCTAGGAAAAAGTTCATGAAAAGTTGAAACAATTTTCTTTCCTTTTTTTTTTTTGAGACAGTCTCACTTTGTTGCCCTTGGTAGAGTGCCATGGTGTCATAGCTCACAGCAACCTCAAATTTAGGGGCTCAAGTGATCATATTGCCTCAGCCTCCCAAGTAGATGGGACTACTGGTGCCTGCCACAATGCCTGGCTAGTTTTAGAGACAGAGCTCTCATTCTGGCTCAGGCTGGTCATGAACTCCTGAGCTCAGATGATCTACCAGCCTCGGCCTCCTGAAGTGCTGAGATTACAGGCATGAGTCACTGTGCCTGGCCTGAAACAATTTTCTACTATAAGGTGAAACTAGTGTGGAATTAAATTTAAGTAGAGTTCTAAAACTGTTTCAAGAAAGGAGTATGCCTAGTTGGGTCTAGGTGTTTCCACTACTTAAAATCTTGCCCTCAATTTGGTACAACTTTTAAAAGAAATATTGAAAGTTAGTTAACATATATTCTTGTTATTATAGTAAAAAGGGAATATTTTTATAGTGTCAACAAAGTGACCGCAGTATGCAGGTTCCACGTTATTGTAAAATAGAAGCAGAAACATAGCTGGAGGGTGGGATCCAAGCTGTTCATAGATACTCATCAAATTATGCTGCAGAAAGGTTAGACAGTGTTCTGATTTAAACACATGGCTTGTTACCCAATGTATACCATAACATATTAAAGTGCGTAAGAAGATACCGTATCTGAGAAAAGAGAAAACCTGGAAGCTAAAAATAAAAGGGATTCCATATGGAAGCAGAATTGGAAAATAAGGTTGGAGTTAGATTGAAATCGGTAATATAAATTGTGACCCCATTATTTTAAATCTACCTTTTCCAGCTTTGTCATTAAATGTCACCCTGGCGCTGCCTTAACTTGCAGGAAATAATTTGACACATTCTCCTAACGCCTCGACTTTTATTCTTAATATTATTCTCTGTTAAAAGAAACCCAAGATCCTTGGAAAGTAGTTGATCCATGTCTTGAGGCGGGGAAAATAGAGTGGGCTTGAGTATGTTTTCGTTGCTGGACAGAATGTTTTTTAAAATGTCTGGTGGGTAATGCTGAAAAGAGGCAGCTTAAAAGGCTCCCCCTGGCCAAGATGTGACATTCTGAGGATCAAAAAGAACACAAGAATTTTGCAAAAAGCCACGAGCTCATTATGGTCCCAAAGTTAAATAAATAAAGCAAAGGTAGTACCCAGTTCCAAGGACATGCTGGGAATGTCAAAATCCAGCCTGTAAATTCCATCTGTACAAACCCTAAAAGAGTTTTGTGTGTTACTATTTTGGGAGGTACACAAAAATCCCATCAGGTCAAGTCAGGCAGAAAAACTTTGTGAATTAGGTTATAACAAAAAAGCTGTGTGAGAGTTTATAGTAAAAACAGGGTAAGGGCAAAATTTAAGGGAAGCTCCAGGGAACCATGGGCCTAGAACAGCATGTTACTGTAGGACGTGGGACCCAAGTCACCATAGCACAGTAGGACTGAAAGCTTGTGTCTCAGTCTGGAATCCTGAAATGACAACCCAAACTCATAACCATACTGTAATCTCTTCAACCAAGTAATTTCAGCTGACAAGGTACTATCGTTTATCAATACTAAGATGTGCATTTTTCCCACTGTTTAATATTTCTGAAATGGAGATGCATCTTAGAATTGCTGCAGGCCAGTCACTGCCTGCCTGTCCCAGGATATCTCAGCCCCCCACCCAAAAATCAGACATTGAGGTCTTAATCACTAGTGCCTCAGAATGCAACTTTACATGGAAATTGAGTCATTGTAGATTAAATCAATTATATTATGATATAGTTGTAACATAGGGTAAGTCCCTATATTAGGGCCCTATTAGTAGGGTGGGTCTCTAATCCAATATGGCTGGCGTTCTTACAAAAAGGGAAAATTTAGATATAGACATACACAGGTTGGAGTTATGCTGCCCCAAGCCAAGGAGCTACCAGGAGCTCGAAGAGAAGCCTGGAACACATCCTCTTCTAGCACCTTCAGAGGTGACATGGCCCTGCTGGCACCTTGATTTAGACTCCCAGCTTTCAGAACTGCGAGATAATAACTTTTAGACTCCCAGCTTTCAGAACTGCTAGATAATAACTTTTAGACTCCCAGCTTTCAGAACTGTGAGATAATAACTTTTAGACACCCAGCTTTCAGAACTGCGAGATAATAACTTTTAGACTCCCAGCTTTCAGAACTACAAGATAATAACTTTTAGACTCCCAGCTTTTAGAACTGTGAGATACCGTATATACTCGAGTATAAGCCGAATTTTTTTGGCACAAAATTTGTGCCAAAAAACTGGAATTCGGCACAAATTTTGTGCCGAAAAAACTCGGCTTATACTCGAGTATATACGGTAATAACTCTTCTGTTGTGCTAAGCCACTTGGTTTGTGGTACTGTGTTATGGCAGCCCCAGGACACTGGTACACTGCATGTGGGTGAACCTGGTCATGGCTGTCCCATTGCCCTCTCTTCTAATGAGCAATGTGCCCTCTTGGTCCCATTCTATTGAACAGACATTTTAAATATCTTCTACAAGATTATAATTCAGCTTTGAAAATAAAAGTTATTGTTTATACTGAAAGGCCTGGAAATAGAAAAGTGGGGCATATATTTGATATTCATGAAAAATGCTTATGGTTTGTGGACTGGACAATAATTTCAGGTTTTTTGCAAAGCGACACCTAAATGCTTCATGGGACTAAGGAAAGAGCAACACCCACGTGTGGATGAAGCTGGGTTATGTTTGGAAACTGAGGTGTGGTCAGTGAGCACTTATCATGCACCCGGCAAAAACAGTGCTGAGATCAAAGTTTGCAGAACGCGTGGCAGTGACTTGGAAGGAAATTCTGGCCAAGAGCAGAACCCCCGTTAAGAAATGCTGCATCCCGGCACTCTTGATAGTACAGAGGATGATACGAGGAGAAAAGAATTGAAGATTCTGAGTCAAAACATGACTGAGATGGGTAGTGCCTGTGGCTCAGAGGGGGAGGGTGCTGGCCCCATATGCCAGAGGTGACGGGTTCAAACCCAGCTCTGGCCAAAAACTGCAAAAAAAAAAAAAAAAAATAAATAATAATAATAACAACTGAGATGTGTTGGATTCTGAATGAAGAAGTTGTAGAAGTCCCTTAACCAATACATTTACTTACATTTTCATTACTTTTGCTACAAAAGAGTATATGTGATTTTTACAAATCCATGTAAAGGAAATCTGATGGATATAAAATAAAAATTCTATGTAAAAGAAATCCGATGTAAAAGAATCCATGTAAAAGAAATCTGATGTATATAAAATAAAAATTCTAAGTATTAAGAAAATATTATTTTATGGTTTGATCGGCAGATTTTTTTTTTCCAGAGAGATATAAAACAGTGGTATACCTTAAAATTGATGATATCTTAGATTTTTTTCCAAACATGAAAATTCTGATTCCCAACAAGGGTAGGGGAATGTGCAGCCTGAGAAGGTATAAAAATAAATACAAAGGGAGTGGCACCTATGGCTCAAGGAGTAAGGCGCTGGCCCCACATGCTGGAGGTGGTGGGTTTAAACCCAGCCCTGGCCAAAAAACTGCAAATAAATAAATAAATAAATAAATAAATAAATAAATAAAAAGGGCAGCGCTCATAGCTCAGGGGTTAGTGTGCCAGCCACATACACCCAGGCTGGCAGGTTTGAACCCGGCCTGGGCCAGCTAAACAACAATGACAACTGCAACAACAACAAAAAAAAAAAACCAGCTAGGCGTTGTGGCAGGTGCCTGTAGTCTCAGTTACTTGGGAGGGTGAGGCAAGAGAATCGCTTAAGCCCAAGAGTTTGAGGTTGCTGTGAGCTGTGACGCCACATCACTCTACCGAGGGTGACATAGTGAGACTCTGTCTCAAAAATAAATAAATAAATAAATATAAAGAGGTGAATGAAATTAATCAACCCCATTTTATAAGTTATTTTATAGTGAGTTTAAGAAATGCTTTTCAAACACAACACATCTGGGTTGGTAGCATCTACTTTTGCAGGCATTTGAAGTTCATGATTTTAGTTTAAAATATTTACAGAAATGTAAGGTTTAAAATGGTGTAATTTTATAAAGGAGTTAAATCTACTAACTCTATGTGGTAATTGAACATCAATCAAAGAAAAAGAGTCTAGGCATAACAATGATTCAATTTGCAAATAAAATAAGATTTATAAATTGAGCTTAAAGGCTCCTGATTATTTTGACAGTTCAAATAAAAATTATTTCAATCCGGCAAACCCTCTTTTACGCATAGCAATCAGTTCTTTTCATAATAAAATAAGCCAATAAGCCAGAAAATAACCAATTTGTTCACAGCAGGGGAGTAGTTACAAGAGGAGCCACGTGTGACATTGAAATCTGAAAGGTTCAGTTTAAAGGAAGGGCGACCTGCTCTCTCCCTCATTTCTGTGTTTTCCTACAGGGAACTAGCCACTAAGGCCTTATGTGCTGAACTTCCATAGATCACTGTCCACATGGACTGTGCTCACACAGGACCCCCTCATCCCCACACTGTGCCAGCGAGGGACAGAGCCCGAGCTGCTCCCCCACCTGATAGGCCATCAGCACCAGCCTCTGTACCAATTCTCAGCACGCATATTATATTAATAAATGCAATCTTGATGATTTTCCACACTATCTCTGAAAACTCAGAATTCCAAAGCTAATGGACATTCTCTCCTAGAGACTTGACAAATTCCAGATGTCTGCTGTGGGAGGGGAGGGGAAGGTTTAAATCCAAATCGTCTACTCCAAAGTTTTTGCCCTTGCTGCCACACAAGACCAGCTACACATTCGTTTCTCAGAGACTGGGGGCTGGGAAGCCACCCAGGGGAAAAATACATGGGGAAATAGGGTGACTCACCTTCAGTTTTTCCTTGAGACTTCTATTCCTTTGTAGTTTTATCATTTCGTTTCTTTCTAAAACAGCCTCCCGCTGACTTTGAATAGCTTGCTAAGTTGTGAAAGAAATAAAAGCATGCAAAGAGTTCAAGGTTATCAACACTGATGAAATGGTAAGACGTGAATTTTGGCAGATCTTCATTTGGTTCAGTCAAATACGTGTACTGTACTAGGATTACGTTCAGTTGACACTTCAACAACGTGGATTTGAACTACATGGGGCCACTTTGACATGAGTTTGTTTTTTTTTTTAATAAATATACGAGAACAATTTTTAGAGATCTGTGACAATTTGAAAAAACCTGTACATAAAACTTGTAGCCTAGAAATATCCAAAAAATTAAGAAAAAGGTAAGTCATGAATACAGAAAAAATGTATATAGATACTAGTTTATCATCTACTACGTGTGTACCATAAAACATACACAATTCTACCATGAAAAGTTAAAATCTGCACTAATGTACACAGCTATGATTTAACAATAAAAATCATATTTTTCATTTAACAATAAAAAAAAGAAAAGTTAAAATGTATCAAAACTTACACACACACTTACAGATGTTACAGGACACCATTGGACATCCAGAGAAAGGCAAACAAATGTAAAGATACAGTTAAATCATAACTGTGTGAAATTAACTACAGTGCATACCAGACTGATGCAATAATTTTGTAGCCACTTTTTGTTGCTATTCTGGTGAACTCAGGTCTTGCAAGTATCTTTTTTTTTTTGCAGTTTTTGGCCAGGGCTGGGTTTTTTTTTTTGTTTGTTTTTTTTTTTATGAATCGGATAATTTCATTGATTCCACATATAAGAGAATGGTATTATGTGTGCTTTATATTAAAACTGATATTGCACGATATAAAAATAAACAATAAAATTCAGGCTAATGATTGTTTAATTAGAATGACATTAAATTAATTTTTGAA
>CAUYPK010100212.1:0-13939 GCA_963574355.1 Loris lydekkerianus | reverse complement strand
AGGGGAATTATGTACCGTTTTAACAAAGCATGTACATTTGTGGAGAAGTGATAACACGAAGGGAAAGGGCTTGGGCTTCTAGGGGCTATAAATTGTGGGAAGATAAATACATGGGAGAACTTAATGGAAGATGAGGATAATGTAGTGACGGTTTCTGCTTATGAGCAGACATCTCAGCAGGTGATGGGTTTTGTTCTCTTCACCCTGGTGTGGGAGGAGAGAGGAGAGGCACCTTCATGCAGGGGAAATTTATGCCCTGCTTTCAGGCAGGTAGAGGGAGAACAGAAAGCTCTTTTTTTTTTTTTTTATTATTTTTTTTTTGTAGAGACAGAGTCTCACTTTATTGCCCTTGGTAGAGTGCTATGGCGTCACAGCTCACAGCAACCTCCAACTCCTGGGCTTGGGCGAGTCTCTTGCCTCAGCCTCCCAAGTAGCTGGGTCCACAGGTGCCTGCAACATCGCCTGGTCACTTTTTGTTGCAGTTTGGCTGGGGCTGGGCTTGAACCTGCCACCCTCAGTATATGTAGCTGGCGCCCTACACACTGAGCCACAGGCACCGCCCCAGAAAGCTCTTCTTATGTCTGCTTTTTCTCAATTGTCTTCAGCTCGAAATAATCAAATAATAATCAAAATGATGTTTGTGAAATAGCATGTATTGGGAAAGCATATTCTGATGCCCTTCATAACTTTCATAAGGTTGATGAATTAAGTGAGTGAATGTATTTAAAGGGCTTAGAAAAGTCCCTGGTACAAATGTCTAGTTGTTGATGTTGAGGCTTAAAAATGAGCTGGGTGAGGTGGCTCACGCCTGTAATCCTAGCACTCTGGAGGCTGAGGCAGGAAGATTGTTTGAGCTCAGAAGTTTAAGACCAGCCTGAGCAAAATCTCTAGCCCATTTCTACTAAAAATAGGAAAAATTAGCTGGGATGGTGGTACACATCTGTAATCTCAGCCACTCTGGAGGCTGAGGCAGGACTACTTGAGCCCAGGACTTTTGAGCTAGCCTGAGGCCATGGAGGTCTTGCCTGGATGACAGAGTAAGACTCTGTTTCAAAGAAAGGAAAAGGAAAAAGATAACCCCCAAATATTTCAGCTTTGGACATCAAGCTGAGAGCACCTGGGGAACATCTCAGGAGCAGCAAATGCAAGGAAGGACTTTCTTTGAACCTCCATCCTCTACCTAAAGCCTGGATTCTGCAGAATAGGACACTGAGGTATGTGGTAGGAAGGTAGATTAGAACGGCACCATTCCTGGAGCTCAGGTGCACTCTGTCCTGGGCTCTTCTCTAAATAGTCATTTACTCTTTCTAAAAAATTACCTACATCCCCATACTCTTTCCACTATGAAGAGGATATATTCATTTCTTTATTTTTTTTAAGGTTTATTATTTATTTATTTTTGCAATTTTTGGCCAGGGCCAGGTTTGAACCCACCACCTCCGATATATAGGGCCAGCGCCCTACTCCTTTGAGCCACAAGCGCTGCCTGATATAGTCATTTCTTTTTTTTTTTTAATTTTTAAAAAAAAATTTTAATCTCAGCTTCCTTGTTCATTCTTCTTCGTTTGAAGTACTCTTTTTTATTGTTCATTTTCTGCTTCCTCTGGCGATGGTCTGTCCCACTGTTTTTGATGTTAGTAGAGACGGGGTCTTACTCTGGCTCACTACTGCTCATACTGGTCTCGAACCTCTGAGCTCATGCGATCCACCCGCCTCGGCCTCCCACAGCGTTGGGACTACAGGCGTGAGCCACCATGCCCTTCATTTCTAAATCTGAGTTAACTGGGTAACCATTTTTCTTTTCTTATGCCTTTTCTTTCTTATGCCTTTTCTCCTATTAATCTGTATACTGCCAGTTTATCTCTTAGACTCAAAATACCAAACCTTCAGGCAAAAGGGAGAAGGTTCTTTTGCCCCTGCATTGCTATGGAGGAATAAAGGCTAACAGATGCTGGACCCCAGCTAGCTCCTTAGCATACTGCCATTGATTCCAGAATCTTCCAAGTGATTCTGAGGGTACATGTGGGTGCTACTTTATAAAACTGGAAATTATGACCAAGTCCTATGATAGGGAAGAATGAGGTTGAAGTTTTTTCTCCTTTCTTAGACATTTAGGATTTTGTAGTTTATAGACATTCAAATTTCTTATTATTAGGAGGGGAACTCACAGCATGTGATGAGAAAGAATTCTCAACACAAAGATTATTTTCCAAGAGATAAAACGGCATAGCATCAAAAATTGGAAGAAAGAAGAAATGCCAGCCTTAACTGTGGAGTGTTTGGGCTGTTTATGGGGGTGATAAAGGGTAAAAAGAAAAAAAGTTATTGCTGCAAACTGATAATAGAAGGTAGCTATAAAATAGCTGCTTTTTTTTTTTTTTTTTTTTTTTTTTTAAATTCCTCTTCTCTGTGAGGGTGACTTTATCAGACCTCTCAGAATGCGGTTCTGGCAGATAGGGAAGAGGTCACATTCCTTCTGTCTGCTTAGTACTGTTCAAGTGCTGTAAAACGAACTCTTAAAAAGACAAGGAGTCGGATCAGTGCCTGTGGCTCAAGTAGCTAAGGCACCAGCCACATACACCTGAGCTGGCGGGTTGGAATCCAGCCCGGGCCTGCCAAACAACAATGACGGCTGCAACCAAAAAATAGCTGGGCGTTGTGGCAGGCACCTGTAGTCCCAGCTACTTGGGAGGCGGAGGCAGGACAATCGCTTGAGCCCAGGAGTTGGAGGTTGCTGTGAGCTGTGATGCTATAGCACTCTACCAAGGGCGACATAGTGAAACTCGGTCTCAAAAAAATAAACAAACTGGCTCGGTGTAACTAGTACAGTAGTTACGGTGCTGGCCACATGCCCTGAGGCTGGCAGGTTCAAACCCAGCTTGGGTCAGCTAAACAACAATGACAACTGCAACAAAAAAAATAGCTGGGTGTTGTGGCAGGCCCCTGTAGTGGGAGGCTGAGGCAAGAGAATTGCTTAAGCCCAAGAGTTTGAGGTTGTTTTGAGCTGTGATACCACATGAGGTTGTTTTGAGCTGTGATACCATAGTACTCTACCCAGGGAGAAGTGGGTAGTGAGACTCTGTCTCAAAAAATAATAAATTTCAGATTAATATGAGGTATAAATGATTAGTTGCAGTGTTTATGTTTGTTAGGTAGGGTCCCTTTTGCAGTTGTGCCCCTCACTCTGGGGAGATGCCTGGTATACTTACATTGTGCCTGTTTTAAATTGAGTATTTCTTTTGTATGGGCATGTATTTGTTCATCTACTGGCTTGATATTAGTATTGAATACATAGGATACTTGTTTTTCCATTGTTGGGATACTTTTTGTTGTCGTTGAGACAATCTCACTTTGTTGTCCTCAGTAGAGTGCTTTGGCATCATAGGTCACAGCAACCTCAGACTTCTGGGTTCAAGTGATTCTCTTGCCTCAGCCTCCCAAGTAGGCGGGACTATAGGTACCCACCACAATGCCCCATGATTTTTTGTTGTTGTTACAGTGTTATTGTTGTTTTGTTATTGGTGTATGTGGCCGGCGCCCTACCCACTGAGCTATGGGTGCCACCTCCAAAGGGTTTTTTATCAGCCTTACAAAGTCAACCTTCATTTCATTTCTCTTCTCTTCTCTTCTCTTTCTTTTCTTTTCTTTTTCTTTTCTTTGACAGAGTCTCACTTTGTCGCCCTCGGTAGACTGCCAGGGTGTCACAGCTCACAGCAACCTCCAGCTCTTGGGCTTAGGCGATTCTCTTGCCTCAGCCTCCCCAGTAGCTGGGACTACAGGTGCCTGCCACAACGCCTGGCTATTTTTTGTTGCAGTTTGGCCGGGGCTGGGTTTGAACCTGCCACTCTCAGTATATGGGACCGCCGCCCAAGAAAATAGATTCTTATTGAATATATGTAAATAACAGTATCATCATAAATTAAGAAAACACACAAAGAGTTTCTGGAGAAATCAGGTAGATGTATTTTATTTATTTATTTTATTTATTTTCTTTTTTGAGGCTGTTGCCTTGGGTAGAGTGCTGTGAAGTCACAGCTCACAGCAACCTCAAACTCTTGGGCTTAAGTGATTCTTTTGCCTCAGCCTCCCGAGTAGCTGGGACTATAGGCACTTGCCAGGACAGCTGGCTATTTTTGTTGTTGTTGTAGTTGTCATTGTTGTGTAGATGG
Source organism: Loris lydekkerianus (assembly GCA_963574355.1). Taxonomy (NCBI): domain Eukaryota; kingdom Metazoa; phylum Chordata; class Mammalia; order Primates; family Lorisidae; genus Loris; species Loris lydekkerianus. The sequence goes on along the minus strand of CAUYPK010100212.1, from coordinate 9,770 downwards.
CCTGGGCCGGGTTCAAACCCATCAACCTTGGTTTATAAGGCTGGCCCATAACCACTGTGCTATGGATGCCAAGCCAGAAATCAGGTAGATGTAAAAATAATGCTTCAAATTTTGCTTATAAATATCTATTGATGGGCAGTGCCTGTGGCTCAAAGGAGTGGGGCCGGTTATGCCAGAGTTAGCGGGTTCAAACCCAGTTGTGGACAAAAATCACACACACAAAAAATCTATTGTTATAAGCTAAATAGCTGAAAAGAAGGAAATAAGTTGTTTTTGGGGGAAATAAGTTTTCTTGACTTCAGTCTATAAAAGATTGAATCCAGTCTGGGTGCCTGTAGCTCAGAGGCTAGCCATACACCAGAGCTGGCAGGTTGGAACCCAGCCCAGACCTGCCAAACAACAAATGACAATTACAACCAAAAAATAGCTGGGTGTTGTGGTGGGTGCCTATAGTCCCAGCTACTGGGGAGGCTGAGGCAAGAGAATCATTTAAGCCCAAGAGTTTGAGGTTGCTGTGAGCTGTGACGCCATGGCAGTCTACCAAGGGCAACATACTGAGACTCTGTCTCAAAAAACAAAAACAAGGCTCGGTTCCTGTGGCTCAAGCGGCTAAGGTGCCAGCCACATACACCTGAGCTGGCGGGTTCAAATCCAGCCCAGGCCCACCAAACAACAATGAGGGCTGCAACCAAAAAAATAGCTGGGCATTGTGGCAGGTGCCTGTAGTCCCAGCTACTTGGGAGGCAGAGGCCAGGGAATTGCTTCAACCCAGGAGTTGGAGGTTGCTGTGAGCTGTGATGCCATGGCACTCTACCCAGGGGGACAGCTTGAGGTTGTGTCTCAAAAAAAAAAAAAAAAAACCCCACCCTCACGCAGGGGAGGAGCAGGTGGCGCAGGGCAGGCCACCCGGGACGCGGGACCTGGGTTCTGGGAGCCCTGCTGGCCACAAACGCAGCGGCCGCGCTGGGGCCTCCGAGATTGCGTGCCCGACATGAGCCTCACCCAGAAAAAGGGCTTCTACAAGCAAGAAGTCAACAAGACCACCTGGGAGCTGCCCAAGACCTCCGTGTCCCTGACGCACAGTGGCAGCAGGGCCTATGGTGGCGTGTGCTCTGCCATCGACAAGTGGTCAGGGGAGAAGGTGGCCATCAAGAGGCTGAGCCAGTCCTTCCGGTCTGAGATCTTCACCAAGAGGTCCTATTGGGAGCTGCTGCTGCTGAAGCACATGCAGCATGAGAATGTCATTGGATTCCTGGATGTGTTTTCTCCAGCCTCCTCTCTGAGCAGCTTCCATGACTTCTACCTGGCGATGCCCTTCATGCAGACGGACCTGCAGAAGATCATGGGGATGGAATTCAGTGAGGACAAGATCCGGTACCTCGTGTACCAGATGCTCAAAGGCCTCAAATACATCCGCTCAGCTGGGGTCGTCCATAGGGACCTGAAGCTGGGCAACCTGGCTGTGAACGAGGACTGTGAACTGAAGATCCTGGATTTGGGGCTGGCACAGTATGTGGATGCCAAGATGACTGGCTATGTGGTGACCTGCTGGTACCAGGCCCCTGAGGTGATCCTCAGCTGGATTCACTACAACCAGACGGTGGACATCTGGTCTATTGGCTGTATCATGGCAGAGATGCTGACGGGGAAAACTCTGTTCAAGGGGAAAGATTACCTGGACCAGCTGGCTCAGATTCTTAAAGTGACTGGGGTGCCAGGCGCAGAGTTTGTGCAGAAGCTGAATGACAAAGCGGCCAAATCCTACATCCAGTCCCTGCCACAGAGCCCTAAGAAAGATTTCATTCAGCTCTTGCCAAAGGCCAGCCCCCAGGCCACAGACTTGCTGGAGGAGATACTGGAGCTGGATGTGGACAAGCGCCTGACAGCCTCACAGGTCCTCACCCACCCCTTCTTCGAGCCCTTCTGGGACCCCGAGGAGGAGACAGAGGCCCAGCAGCCATTTGATGATTCCTTAGAACATGGGAAACTCACAGTGGATGAATGGAAGCAGCACATCTACAAGGAGATTGTGAACTTCAGCCCCATTGCCCGGACGGCGCCGGAGTGGCATGAAGCTGCAGTGACTTGTCCAGCCCAGCTCCCACTGAGCCCGGGAGCTGTCACATGGCACCACTGGCCAGATACTGCCCAAGGACCAGTATTTATTGGTCACTATTGAAGTCTCAACCCTTCTCCAAATACAGCCTTTCAAGCAGAGGACAGAAGGGCCTTTCTTGTGTAGTAAATGGGCCTGGTAGATGCAGAATTCAAAGATGCTTGTTGGGAGACAACAGCACTGATCACATGGGCCTTATTAAAAGATCCATCTGAAGAGTCAAAAAAAAAAAACCCCAAAAAACAGATTGAATCCAGATTGCTTTTAACCTATGGCTCACACCTGTAATCCCAGCACTCTGGGAAGCTGAGGTGAGTGAGTTGCCTGAGCTCACAGGTTCGAGACCAGCCTGAGCCAGAGCAAGACCCTTCTATTCTAAAAATAGGTGGGCATTGTGGTAGGCGCCTATAGTCCCAGCTGCTTGGGAGACTGAGGCAAGAGAATCACTTAAGCCCAAGAGTTAGAGGTTGCTGTGAGCAATGATGTCACTGCACTCTAAAAGGGTGACAGAGTGAGACTGCCTCAGAAAAAGAAAATTGTTTTTGACAAAGTTGGAACTTTTTCACATGGTAAAACTTAAATTTTCCCAATAATTATTATAATGAAAATTACGGACCAAAGTTTTAGGTAAAGCAATTTCCATTGCAGTTTGAATTTTTAATGTTTACATTGTTGTTAGAACTGGTTGCTCCAAGTAACCTTCAATTAGTGATGTCGTACACACTCAGTTTTATCTCAACACCAGTATCCTAGCAACTACATTTTCAAAGTAGGAAGAAAAGAACATAGAGAGTTTAATGGACTCTAATTTTAACTCTATAGTGGCAGATTGACCATTTGAGCTCTGAGCTTTTTTTTTTTTTTTTTTTTTTGAGACAGAGTCTCACTGTGTCATCCTTGGTAGAATGCTGTAGTGTCACAGCTCACAACAACCTCAGACTCTTGGGCTTAAGTGATCTCTTGCCTCAGCCTCCCAAGTAGCTGGGACTATAGGGGCCTGCCATGACACTGGGCTATTTTTTTGTTGCAGTTGTCACTGTTTAGCTGGCCCTGGCCAAGTTTGAACCTGCCAGCCTCAGTGCATGTGGCCGGTGTCGTAACCACTGTACTACACGCACCAAGACAGTTTTTTTTTTTTTTTTTTTTTTGAGACAGAGTTTTACTATGTCACCCTCAGTATAGTGCCGTGGCATCACAGCTCACAGCAACCTCAGACTCTTGGGCTTAAGCAATTCTCTTGCCTCAGCCTCCCAAGTAGCTGGGACTATAGCCCACAATAGTGCCTGGCTATTTTTTTGTTGCAGTTGTCACTGTTTAGCTGGCCTGGGGTGGGTTTGAACCTGCCTTGGTGTATGTGGCTGGCACCATAACCACTGTGCTCTGGGCCCCAACCTGAGCTCTGAGCTTTCATTGATGGAATTTGCCCATTGGTTTAAACATGCACATAGAAACAGAACATTATGCAGACCATCTGGAGTCTGAGAAATCCTGTCATGTCTTGATCTTTTTCACAGACAGTACATCTACATGGCACACACACAAGTGGCAAATGGCATTTGAGTGCTTTCCTATTTTTCTCTTTCTTTTTTTGAGACAGAATCTCACTCTGTTGCCCTTGGCTAGAATGCCATGACATCATAGCTCACAGCAACCTCAAAGTTCTGAACTCAAGTGATCGATCCTCTCTTGCCTCAGCTTCCCAAATAGCTGGGACTACAGGTGCCCACCTGAATGTCCAGCTAATTTGTCTATATTTAGTAGAGATGGAGTCTTGCTCTTGTCAGGCTGGTGTCAAACTCCTGAGCTCAAGAGATCCACCTGCCTTGGCCTTCCCAAGTGCTAGGATTATAGGCATGAGCCACCGTGCCCAGCTGCTTTCTTATTTTACTAAAAAACATTTTATTTAAGTGCTTTTTCTTTTTTCCAAGGCAGTTAATTTGAGCTCTTTCACATGTTTTTGTAGTGAAATATCACATACACATGACATATATAGACATACAGACAGAAGAAGCTACTTTTATGTGAAACAAGGTGGAAAATTTATACCTTGAAAGCACAGAGCTAAGATTTTAGGCCTAAGTATTGTATGATCGTTTGTTTATACCAAGGGAAGAGAAGGTCATATGTAAGATCCCAGTTAAGCCTTTCCCAAGTGTCCAAGAAAGGAAGCCTTCAGATTGGTGTCTAACCTAACCATAAGATCATTTCCCAGTGAGAGATAGGCAATTGAGAAGTCCTAGAAAAAAATGGGGAAAGTCTTGCTCTCCCAGTTAGCAGAGAAGCTATGGAGTACAAGGGGTGTGTGTGTGTGTTGTATTTTACCTTCCACTCTGACAGTGGAGACAAGGGAAGGAAGTAGAGGTCCCCAAAATCCAGGAAGAGCAGAATAAGTAACTATGGTATCAATTAAAAATTGATCCTCTGGCGGTGGTGCCCATAGTTCAGTGGGTAGGGTGCCGGCCATATACACCGAGGCTGGCAGGTTCGAACTCGGCCCAGGCCATTCAAAAACAACAATGACAACAACAAAAATAGCTGGGTGCTGTGGCAGGCACCTGTAGTCCTAGTTACTTGGGAGGCTGAGGCAAGAGAATCACTTAAGCCCAACAGTTTGAGGTTGCTATGAGCTGTGATGCTACAGCACTCTACCCAGGGTGACAGCTTGAGACTCTGTCTCCAAAAAAAAAAAAAAAAAAAAATCGATCTTACCTGCAACAGTGACACTTACCATAGGCTCTCCCACTTTTGATGTTGCAAAGTAGAGCCTGTTGTGAAGAGGGGGTCCATCAGTCAGATTGAAGTAGTCCCTGAAGATCCCTGGGTAGGGATGATATCAGTTCCAGGGGTCCCACTGGGTCCAGAAGGCAGTCTCCTGTCTCAAGGAAAGGGCACTCCCATTTCCAGTGCACCTCTCTTTTGCAGAGAAGAAACATCTTGGTGGAGCCCACTTCCTGGGGCGTTTCTTATTCCAGCGACTCAGGGCTGGTTGCAGATGAAGCAAGGCTCAGTTCCTGGAGAAGGGCATGGTCCTGGTCCCTTCTTGCCCGAGCCTCTGCGGTAACCATGTCTCCAAAAGAACCTCCTTGAGCAGTAGCCACGCTTTGGAAAACTTCCCTCTGTTCTAGGAATCACTGCTTGTCCTGTTCCCACTTTTCCTCTCTCCTTTCCTCATCTCAGTTATTAAAGACCTCAAAGGCTAGATTTAAAGTTCCACTTGTGGAGTTTGCAGCTCCTTATCAAGTTTTTGGAGTTTACCTTGATGATGTGCATTGCTAGGATGGATTGTCTTTCCCTTGTGTCAGGATCTAAGTTAGTAAAGACACAAATGGCCTCAGTCATGATAGAAAAGGCTTTGATTTTCATTCTTGTGCTGAGTAATTTATGCCTTCTGACCCAGCATCCTCCCCAAGAGGGAATTGGTGCACAGAAGGGTGGGAATTTTACAATAGCCAGCAGCTGTGAATGTGGCCAAGTGAGAGTATTAGGTCTGTCTGGATATTCCCTGGTCCTCTGTTTCCTGTGTCAGGAATGAGTACCAGACTGAGTCAAACCATGACAGAGTGATCACAAATGCAAATCATTCTCACATATGCAGCATTTACTGCAAAACAAAACTACATCTTACAGGAAGAGATGGGTCATTCCCAGTGACCCTTTTATATGGTCACTAGTTTGTCCCACCTCTCTCCCAGATGGGACTGGTTGTTGTTACCACCTTTGGGTGATTGAGAGGTTGGGGTTATAAAACAGTTTCCTTTCTATGCATGTGTCTTCCCAGACTCATTCACAAAAAACCCACTGCTAGATGATAACCATAGTGCTAATTAGATGGTAACGAGCCCCAGGTTGGGTAAGGTCACTAGAAACTCCTTCCTGGGCATGTCCCAACCAGGGGAAAGTCTCTAGCCACAAATATCAGAATTTTTCCACATTCTGTGTTTCTTTTCCACGTTCTGATTGATTCCCTCTCCACATTCAGCCACTTCTTCACCTTGCCACCTGTTAATTCCCACATTAGGGTTTATTTCTTCCAAATTAAAGGACTTTAATCTCCCAAGGCGTCCGTAGTGGACACATTGTGAATATGCCAGTATCCCATGCTACTGGCATATTCACAAAAGAGGAGGTTGTGAGCTTCTGGGAAGTTGTGCTGTTCCTGCTATTGTTGGAGGGGGATTGTTAGTTGATTGACTACAGTTAGCCTCTCTTTTTTTCCTGTATGTGAAGGTTCAGTTTTGATTGGGAGGACACAGGATAGCTGTACTAATTCCATCCCATTCACCTGAGTGTGTCCCAGTAATGTTCATTTATGCAGGTCCAGCTGTTGGTAATGGGCTGCCATGCACATCCCACTTGGAGAAACCATTCCCTGGTGTTCCAAATTTGCATTCCATATAATGAGGCCAAATAGAATGTGAGTTGTGGTAGGTGGGCAGATTTTCATCGAAGAGAAGATACATCAGCTTGTGTAAAGTGTGTATGTCACATCAATATTCTACTGTCCAGGAGCAGTTACAAACATGGGTTTGCATCCAGAGATGGCCAGGATTGAATCCCCCTTCAAAAGACCAATTGGACGTTTTGCATAAGAGAACAGCAGGGATTTTCTCACATTGTAAGTATGGTTTGTATAGGTTTAGGCCCCTCCATGAGGTTAACCTCACAAGGTTTTGTTTTTGTTTTTTTTTTGAGACAGAGCCTCAAGTTGTCACCCTGATAGAGTGCTGTAGCATCATAGCTCACAGTAACTTCCAACTCCTGGGCTCAAGTGATTCTCCTGCCTCCGCCTTCCAAGTAGCTGGGACTACAGGCGCCTGCTACAACGCCTGGCTATGTTTTGGTTGCAGCTGTCATTGTTGTTTGGCGGGCCTGGGCTGGATTCGAACCTGCCAGCTCAGGTGTATGTGGCTGGCGCCTTAGTCGCTTGAGCCACAGGTGCCGAGCCCACCTCCCAAGGTTTTAACAGTTGATCTGAATGTGGGGAGCTACTGAGTGTGCTCCTGAAGTAGCAGTGTGGGGAGATTCCTGTCTGAGAAACATTGTGAGAGAGTTCAAACAAAACGTTAGTCCCCCACAGGAATAGGGTAGAAAGAGATAAAGTTGGGGTGCCTGTGGCTCAGTGAGTAGGGTGCCGGCTTCATATGCCGAGGGTGGCAGGTTCAAACCCAGCCCCTGCCAAACTGCAACAAAAAAATAGCTGGGCGTTGTGGCGGGCGCCTGCAGCACAAGCTACTTGGGAGGCTGAGGCAAGTGAATCGCCTAAGCCTAGGAGTTGAGGTTGGATAAAGTAAGACTCTGTCTCTAAAAAAAAAAAAAGAAAGAAAGAAAGAAAGAAAACGATAAAGTTACAATCGTGAGAATGAGCAGGCTGATCATAATAGAAATCATGGGTGTTCAAAAAAGGACGAGCATGGGACTACACCCGTGTAACATATCTAAAATGGCAACAATTCTAGCAATAGTTAATTATAAGGAAAAAACAAAATATATGTAAGGGTCTTTTAGTGGCATAGTCCCTGAGAGTTGATTACTTCACTCTTTTTTTTTTTTTTTTTTTTGAGACAGAGTCTCAAACTGTTGCCCTGGGTACAGTGCTGTGGTGGTGTCATAGCTCACAACAACCTCCAGCTCTTGGGCTCAAGCGTTACTCTTCCTCAGTTTTTCTATTTTTAGTAGAGATGGGGTCTCACTTCTGCTCAGGCTGGTCTCAAACTCATGAGCTCAAGCAACCCACCTGCCTCAGCCTCCCAGAGTGCTAGGATTACAGGTATGAGCCACTGCACCCGGCCAACTTCACCTTCTTAAAGAAGATTCTGAACCCTTCCATGGGCTCTCACTCATAAGCAGCTTCTTGTGGTCCTCTGGATGTTGAGTGATTAAGTCTGCCGGCTTAATTTTAGAGATGTGAGCCCAGCTCTCAGTCCCCTTCAGCTTGACTCCAGTGGGGTGGATAAAAGCACCTGGTAGGGGCCTGTCCGTAATGGCTCCAACTGAGTTAACATACCTCTTTCTTTCCAGTCTTTTAATAATACCTATCTTCCAGTTGGGTAGAAGGGATTATCTCTTCCTCTTGAGAACTGGAAAGGACCTGCTGTCGACAGTCCAATAAAAGCTCAATGGACTTTGCAAAGATCTATAATGTGTTTGAGGAGATAACGAGCTTCAGCATATTCTCTAATTACCTGTGCTGGGAATGGCCACCCATTCAGGATCTCAAAAGGACTGAGTGTTAGGGTTCTTTTGAGAGAGACGCTCACATTAAGGCAATGGGGAGATCTTGAACCCAATCTGTCTTGGTCTGTTGGCATAGTTTGGCCAATGTCCTTCTTAGGGTTTTGTTGGCTTTCTTGACCTTACCAGATGCCTAAGGTCACCAAGAGGTATGCAAATTGTAGGCTACTCCTAAGCCAGTAGTTAGTCCCTGTGTTATTTTAGATGTAAAAGCCGAACCATTACCACTCTAAAGGCTCAGGGGAAGACAAAAGCAAGATATGATATCCCTTAGTAATATTTTACATACCTCTGCTGCCTTCTCCATATGTGTTGGGTAAGCCTTGACCATCCTGAGAAGCTGTCTGCCAACACCAAAAAGTATTTGTATCCTCTTCACTGATTCTTTTTTTTTTTTTGAGACAAAGCCTCAAGCTGTTGCCCTGGGTAGAGTGCTTTGGCATCACAGCTCACAGCAACCTCCAATTCCTGGGCTGAAGCGATTCTCCTGCCTCTGCCTCCCAAGTAGCTGGGACTACAGGCGCCCACCACAACGCCCGGCTATTTTTTTGTTGCAGCCGTCATTGTTTTGCAGGCTCGGGCTGGGTTCAAATGCGCCAGCTCAGGTGTATGTGGCTGGCACCTTCGCCACTTGAGCCACAGGCACCAAGCCTCTTCACTGATTCTTTACAGTAAAATCCAATTGCCAGTTTTCCTGTAGGTACCTGCCTCACTGCTACATCGCTCTAGCAATAGAGGCACTCGAACTCCCCTTATGTGTTGTTCTGAATACACAGGTAACACAAACCAATTATTTGTCTGACCAACTGTCAAATCCTCAGATAATAACCATTTTTTCTAACAGGATCTTTGTTTTGAGACAGAGTCTCACTTTGTTGCTATCAGTAGAGTGCTATGGCATCACAACTCACAGCAACCTCAAACTCTTGGGCTTCAGCAGTTCTCTTTCCTCATCCTCCTAAGTAGCTAGGACTACAGGTGCCCACTACAACGCCCGGCTACTTTTAGAGAGGAGGTCTCAATCTGGTTCAGGCTGGTCTCAAACTTATGAGCTCAGACTACCTGCCTCGGCCTCCCAGAGTGCTAGGATTACAGGTATGAGCCAACGTGCACGGCCCTTCTAACAGCATCTTTAAAGACTTTGCCCCCATTGCGGCGCCTGTGGCTCAGCGGGTAGGGTGTCGGCCCCATATGCCGAGGGTAGTGGGTTCGAACCTGGCCCCGGCCAAACTGCAACAAAAAAATAGCCAGGTGTTGTGGCGGGCGCCTGTAGTCCCAGCTACTCGGGAGGCTGAGGCAAGAGAATCGCCTAAGCCCAGGAGTTGGAGGTTGCTGTGAGCTGTGTGACGCCACGGCACTCTACCAAGGGTGATAAAGTGAGACTCTGTCTCTACAAAAAAAAAGAAAAGAAAAAGACTCTCCG